>VZSZ01006750.1:80579-117180 GCA_013398815.1 Ibidorhyncha struthersii | reverse complement strand
CCCTTCCAACCCTGACTATTCTGTGATTCTGTGATCTCTGCTACCATGAAGTTCCAGTATTTTTGTCTTCCCTGACTTGTTTTCGTCATTTTTTTAAGGGAAAAGGGGAAGGATGGGAACATAAAGGGGATGTTTCATGATAAGTGCATGGAACGGTGCAGGAATCCTGTTTTGAGAGGCTCTGATTAAAATGAAAACTTACTGTGAGATTACAAATCTCATATTAATAATGTGCAAGTGTATCTCTTCTGTTATTCACAATAGAAGAGACACTGTCCAGAAAAAAAAGTCCACATGGGCCCAGTTTGCATGTGGCCTTTGGGCAGACTGAATTTTTCAAATGCTTTGTCTGTCTTCAGGAAAAAAAAATAAGCAGAAGGGTCATATTCCAAGAATATCAAGATGTTTGATGTTATGCTGTGGAGGTATCCACTTATTCGAGTCTGTGCCAAGTTTCTATTTCCACTGTCTGGAAATACCGCAAAGATATGTTGCAATTTTACCCTTGAAAACTTGCATGCATAACTATTAGCTCTTGGGGGGAGAGCTGACATCTCTAGGCAGCACCTTCGTAGCGCTTCATTACTGTGCATATGGAAGTAGGTCTTTTATACACAGCGTATTTCAAGTTAGAGATGCTTCTCTTCATGAAGTCTAAGGGCAGAACAAAGTGATTAAAGTCATTAATGTTTATGCAGCAGATAAAACGTATCAGACAGGCTGCACTCAGTCTAGTATGCCTCTCCATACAAGATTGGGCTGGGACTAGAAGCTCATTTTAAATGGACCATATTGTATATAGCTGGGGATTGGTTTGAACCTGTGACTTTTATTTTTATTTTATTTTTTTTCCAAAAGAGTATGTGTGCGTGTGAGAGAGAGTGTTCTGCACCTTCATCTCAGTTACCTGTCCTACCAATTACTATTTAACCTGATTTAATGATAGGGCTTTCTGGCAGAAAAATTAAACAAGGAACTGGATTTAGTACAGGTGAAAAATGAAGTCCCCATTATGCAATCATGGTAAAGTTTCTGTGCACAATATGCCGATTTTAATTCATTAGCACTTAATAAGAACTGAATTTTCATTTGAAGGTCAACTAAATTAAATCATATGCTAATTAATTTTAAAAATAAAGTAGCGATTAATTATTTCCAGGTGTTCACCAGAGTATCTGCTCCTGTGGGAGTGCCATTTAAAGCAAGTCACTATTTTTCTACATTCTCTGAAATGGAGTCAGATTCAGTCAGCTGGAGGGCTTATGTTGTCAGAAACAGAATTAGGTATAGCCTCGGCTATGGGTTAGCTCTAAAAACTCACTTTGTGCAACCCAGAAGCCTGTAAGTATCCTGCCTGTAAAACAATAATGGATATAAAATTCCTGTTTGGCCAGATGTAGTTCTCGCCATGGAAAAATCTTGATGTCCTAAAGACAGAAATGATTGAGAAAGGATAAATTGAGAGATGGAGCATTTCAAATGCAGGGCAGCTGTGCAAATCGACGTAAATTAGACATTGATAAGTGGGTGAAAAAGATTGACTGAAAGGCCAATATGTTAAAAAAGAGGTGTTTAAAATCAGCTCTTAAGTATATATTAAGACATCTAAATGAATGACCCGATTTTCAGAAGTGCTGAGCGCTCAGCAGCTCCCAGTGAAATGTTTTTACTTCACCCTTGGGCTATGATTAGACCTGGAAAATTTCAGCCTGAAAAATTTCAATTATAGGTAACTGAAAAAGAACCTTTTTAATGGAAGAGTTTCAACACCCCCAACTGTAGCTGTGGCTCTGCATGCCAGCTACAGCGATACCGTTTTTCTCTCCCTTGGTCAGAAGGATTTCTATGAAAGCAAGTTGGCTAACGCAAGCTAAATGCTGTGGTTTGGAGTTTTTTTCAAACCAGATATATAACCATCACCATCCAACCAAGTGCCTATTCTCCGAACACCCTCTATAACGGTCACTTCGAGCTGTACATAATGTGGTTTATTCACTTTTCCTTTTAATCTGACCTATCTGTAGCATTGTGCATCCAGACAGAGTTGAGCCCATAAACTACTCGAGGTATTTCTGCTCTACTCTTCCCCAGTACAGGCAGCCACAACAGCTGACACTAATCTACCTAGCAGCTGGTTTATTTAGATCCTACTTATTTTTACATATTAGCTGACCTGGAGCCATCCAGCTGTGCTCGCGTCAATCCAATGTAAGCACCTACTTCTGTCTTCCCCTCCTCAACCCTTACCTTCAGCCATGTGGCATCTTCTCCTGGGAAGGGTCTAACCGAGGCAGCCAGGTTTTTCTCAGCTTTTTCCTTTCCCAGAGCCCTGGACAACAGGCGCTGCCCCTTATGGCAGCAGCAGGATGCCCACGGTTATCATTCCACCTGTGCCTGAAACTTCTCTTGTGGACAGAAGCTGAGGTTAGAGGAGATGCCCTTCTGTCAGCTCGAAGCATAAGCGCATGGGAGCATTACTCGGTGGACCCCACCTGTGGAGATGAACTGCCTGGTCTATTACCCGAACACTTGCAAAAATATCTCTACAGGTTGTTGCACCTAAAAAGGTCTGTTTTACCAAGCCATGTAAACTTGAGCTCCGATAAATCTAATCTGTCATAAAGATAGATTAAAATGAAATCTTAGTGGATATAAAAATAACATTTTAAAGTCAAAGCTCAAGAACATCTCCCTAACTTCTCATAAATCACCATTTTATAGTACTTCATTTTAACACATTTTCCTCGGTTTATGAGGCAAAAGAATACCCTAATCATGTGGCAGCCTCCGTGCACACCATTACCTGTAATTTTAGACGCCTGCTTGATTTCTTTCACTCTGGAAATATTCCAGTCATTTTTCACAGTATCATGCTTAAAAAATAAAATGCACTGAACCTGTTTCTTTCATAATGACCAGCTTTTTCCCTCTTTAATCTTCTTGCAGCTCCCTAAAACATGGTGATTTATCTGTGCTGTATGTGGGACCCAGGTGTGTTGCACATTAGAAATGACTCAGTAAATAAGCTGTACAGAGAGTAGCTGGGGAAGTGAATTTTAAAAGATCATTAAAACCACTTAACATTCAGATTTTAACATTTCTCTTCTTTAGCATTCTCAAAAATAAGTTTAAACAGCATTGCTTTATACAGACAAAAAAAAAATGAATGGCATGGAAAATCATGGGGTTTTATGCAGTATTTAGACAAAATTATGTTTGATTATTGGCAGGAAGGGTAGGATTGATAGTTTATTGCAAGCTACATGGTTTTCTTGGAGCTGAATTCAACATACAGCTCATGTATTGGAACAGTGAATATGCCTGGGGAGTGTTCTGATAGGCTTACTTAAAGTCCAAGTATTTTCTTCGTGGGTTGTTAAAGGTTGGGGCTGATTCCCAGGTGCATTCAACCATGCAGCCCCATGAGACGGTTGTTTTGATACAATGGAGGGGTGCAGAGCCAAGCACTTCTGACGGGGACACTGTCAGTGCAGCCACAGCAGGTTTGAAGGTACTAAGGGATGCTCAGACTTCAGTGAGCACTTCAAGGCTTGATGTGCAGTAGATGAAAGTGGCCTATCTTTGGTTCATTTATGTCATTAAATGTCATGTTTGGTTCATTCATGTGTGATCAATGATGACATTAGGAACTGTGCTCCAGTGTAGTATCAGCAATGCTGATTGTATTCAGTCCTGCCTGGAGGAGTGTTAACCCTTACAGTCCCAATTTGGGGTTACCCAAGGCAAATACTGCCAAGCGTGTGTTATCAAAAAACTAAGCGTACTGTGCTGCAAAGTGATATCCTGATTTGGTTTGTCTGGTATGACTTAACAGGTAAGCAGCTGTATTAGGAGAAGACTAACACTGCTTTATGCTGTTTAAAAAAAATCAGAGTTGGTTCCCAAGCCAGTTAGAGCTGAACGAAGGCTTTAGGGATGGCCAGAGCTTTTGTAGACCCCAGAATCACTTGGGAATATGATACTGGCCTATGCCCAGTTGCATAAGGCTCTAAAGGGGTAGGCGAGCACAGAGGACCAGCTGAGCCTGAGGAATACCACTAGCCAACTGAAAACTTGCACGCAGAGAGTAGTATGTCGTCAGCATTTGTGGGATCCCCAGCACTGCTCGCCAGCTGAAATGGAGGTGGCACTCTTGCCTTGTATCTAATTTGGGAACAGCTTCTATTGACTGGTGCATTTGGTCTTACGCTTTTACTCTTGCTTGGCTCAGATTTTCTTCATAAATCTGGGTTTGTTCCTTTGCTTTATTTTATTCTTGTTAATCCTAAAAGTAAATCTGTCTTCGGACCTTTTGGCTTGAATATTTGATCTAATATTTGCATTTGAAAAGAAGAAATCTTTGGCACAGTCTTGACCTTAAAGATTTTGAAACTCAGAATCTGCATACTAATGCAAAGACTGATTTCTACTGCTGAAATAAGAGCGGCGGATTCTTACAGCTAGGCAGTAACTCCTGCCCATGATCTGCTTTTTTCAGAAATGTGCTTTACAAAAAATAACTTGTGCAAAATTATCCGTGTATATTGTTTGGGATAAATAGTAATTCTGCACAATTAAATTGCTTGCTTGAACCCTGGAAAACTTACAAAACTGTTTATGGTCAAAATGAAAGTTTAACATGAAATTACAGTCCCGTAATAAAAAACTGTGCAGAGCCAGCTATGGGGATGTGTGAAGATGTGCCAAACAGCATAGGTGGTCTCTAGCTGTGGCGCCTAATGCTGGCGCTCAGCACAGCTGCAGGGTCAGACTGCCAGCTGTGCCAAAGGGTGGGAGTAGTGACAACTCCCCACGCTGTGCAATAACCATGGTTTGCCCTAAGCTATGCAATGCTCCGTGACAAACAGCACCGTGATGGGGCACATATATCAGCCAAGCACGAGGCTCCTTAAACTCCATTTGTTATTATTGACCAAAGCGTGTAATTGTTCCTCTGATGCTGGGGATTGATTTTTGCATGAAATTGGAGTCATTCCTCATTCTAGGAGAAAAGGTGGCACCTGTGAACTAAGATTAAAAGCACAGGTCTGGGCATATGAAGTGCTGTGCAATAGGTGTAGGATAAGATAGCTCTAAGGGTCCGATGGGACCAAGCCGCATGCATGTCTCCCACCTGTAGCAGGTAATATCATGCTTTATCATCGCTTTTGGCTGTTTAAAGGGCTGTGGTCGAGCCCTGGTTGCACAGTACTTAAGGCAGAGGACTTCCGATTCCAGCTGCTCCATACAGTTCCTTTTACAAACATGCAACCAAGTCATACAGAAAAAGATTATATTAATTTAGGGTATGGGGCTACAGGTGGTACAAGTCTTGGCTTGTTTGATATCCTGAAAGCTTTGTCAAAAACTTCAGCAAAGCTAGAATTACACTCAATGGGTTTAAAGTTTGCTTGAAAAATTCCCTACAGGTTATTAGTGTCATTCCCATTTATACCAAGAGGTCTTCAGCTTGCTTTTTGATTAAACTTGGAATTTGGTGGAATTCTAATTTATTTTTCCTCTCATTCGGGCTGATAGGGTAATCCCTCGTAGCTCGTAGCGCAATGTGGCATCCTAGTATGAAAGGGCAGCGCAGTGGTCCAACTGATAGCAGTGAGTAACGTTTTAAGTCCACAGTAGGGTGAAAAAATAGCGCAGCAAGGGCAAATTTTAGCAAACTGTACATCAGTGAGATATTGTGCTTTCAAACTTGGATTTATAAACTTATTGTCATGCCACGAAAGAAATAAGAAGCTGTGCAGGTAATTAAATATTTGCCTTGGGGGATTATTTGCAGTTAATTAAAGCCACACACTTTCAGTGCATACCTTTTCTGCAGATTATTAAATTTGGATCAGATGTTAACAACCCAGCTTTCTCACTTACCCATCAGAGATTATTCTTGGCAAGTTTCAGGAACAGAGTTTTACAGGGACATCTTTGGTATACTGCAAGATTTGCTCTGCTATATTGTAGAAAGGGACCTTCCAGAAGTAGAGGTATAACAAGGCTGTCATAGCATAATTTATTATCATGCACCACAGATCTTTTGGCACTGTTAGTTAAGCGTTCCATCTAGCAGCATTTTAGAAAGTGTTTCACTCTGGAACACAAATAGTGATTATCTGTTGCTGTTGTTATGACCTCAAGTGTACTTACGCCTGTAGTTTGCAGGAATGTCCAGTTAAATCAGTGGTGTTATTTAATGAGGCTCAAAGAGAGCTCTTTATGGAGTGAAAGCTGTGTGTTATGTGGATGAGCAGAGCTAAAGCGGGTGGCTGTGTTGCTGTGATTTCCTGACTGTGGTGGAATGATGCGTTTCTCCATCCCCACGTTAAAAACTAAGGGGTGGCTGTTGTCAGAAAGTGTCGCTCGACACAACAAAATGATGCCCTGTGTTTATGAAGACTGCAGATAGCATAGCAATCGGACTTTTGTCATCTCATTTAAACCTCACTGCGCCACTGGTTCAGGGTATGGCTTTGGGCAGTTCATTTTGATGGTCTGCCCCAAAAGGAAAAGCAGTCTGGGCCACAGTAATGACCTTGAGAGTTCTGTCATCAAGTGAATTGAGGCTAGGGTTTGCACTGGGATTTATAGGATTTAATGTTTGTCAAGCTTGTGGGAATCAAACCATGAAAAGTGTTGTTCTAAATAAATAAGAAATCACTTTATTAAGTACGTGGTTTGGGCTGTTTCTCATAGCTTTGTGCCACTCCATTTGTTAGAAATAAAATTCTTGGTAGCACTGCTGATTGTTCTTACACATCCTTTCTTGCCAGCTCCTTGTTTAAGGTTTGTACTGCAGGCAAAAAACTGCTCAGTAAGTGTACGGGTTCTGAAATCAATTTGAATAATTGAAACCCACGAGTATACTTTTGTAGTACATAAGAGTGTGGTTAAACAGATAGAAAATCTGTCAGCGTATCACAATGCCAGATATGAAGCTAGCACCTAAGGGCTACCTGTGTCTGAAGAAACTACCAGACTTTTCCGGCATGAAAACTGCTGCAGGATTTGTTTGTTTGTTTGTTGTTTCCTCAGACTCCCTGAAAGACTCCAAAGGCGTGCAGGAGAGTGACCCAGTGTATCATGTGGGGTGTGAACAAGATCAAGCCGAAGGTAAAGTTTTGTATTAAAATTCTTTAAGGCAGAGATAATGAACCAGTTGGGAACCTTAGTTCTTCCAGTTTCAGCATCCAGTGGTTTTCAGCCTGATCTCTGCCACCTTAAGAAAATGCCATCGGCTAGTAGAGGTTGTGTGCCAGCCAGTTGTTGTGCGGGAATCTTTGGTGTTGCTGGAAAAGACACGCGTCTCCAAATATGTGGGTTTAACCGTATTGATCCCAGGTGCATAGCATTGTTGGTTTTGTCCGTCCTTTTTTGTTGTCGTTCTAAAAGCCTGTGGGGTGATTCTATTCCTTGTGCTAAGCTGACTGTCAAGTGGCAGCATTTTGCAACAGCTCCTATGAGAAGCGGTGCGTCAAGGCTGAGCTACAAAAGAATGCTTAGAGTTTGTTAAGGGATATTTTCATATATAAAATAAATCCAGCGTTGTTCATTTAATAGGGGAAAAAAGCTGTACTAGGCTGAACAGTACTGTGCTATATGTTAGGTTTGTGTCCTGTTTTGATGAAGTTGCTGTTGCCTGCACGCAGCCGTCATGCTGATGTCGTTTTCAATTTGTCGCGTTAACAGGACAACAGGATGTTTCTGCAGAGGAGGAGATGAAAACTGGGGCAGACTCCCAAAGCTCCTGCATGGAGATAGAAGGTACTGCAGGCGCCTTGAAACCAAAGAGCAAGATTAACAGGCAAACCCACTAGTTATTGCTTGGGTATTATTACCAGTAGTGCTTAAGTTCCCTTTCTTTCTCCTTACCTGCTAAGCTAAATCTGTGGAGACAAATCTTCCTATGGTAACTCCAAATTCAAACCTGAGCAGGGCAGTATCTATGGATTCTCGGTGATAAAAGCTGATTTTTTAATGAGTGCGGCTGTTAGAGAAAGAAGTTAACATTGCATTTCTTATTCCCGATGACAAGCACTTCAGCTTTATATGTTCAGAGCACGGAATGCTCTGTTCCCAGTCCAGCAAAACACTTTGAGTACATGTGTCTCTGGGCTTGCGACAAGTTCCAGTGAAGGCCCACACTTGGAGCTAGACACATGGGGGTTTGTGCAAAATCCCAGAAAGCTCAGCGTCTTGGAGGATCAAGGCCTTGCTCTCACCTACAGCACCTTGGATTTCCTCAAGACAGATTTTGTGTCTTTGCTCTTGGAGAAAAGGATCCTTTTCCTCTGCCGGTGTTTTTAATGGTAATCTCTAGTGTATGTTGATCCTTTTATGTCTGTTCTGAAAAGCCTTATTGTTCCTCTTCTTTTTATTAAATTTATTCAGAGCCATTGTTGAACCAAGAAGACACAACAGAAGTTGAGGTACCTTTGATTCACGGTGCAGAGGAAAAAGAAGAAGGAAAAGAAGATGAAGAAGGAGGTAAGGCTACTTATAAAATAGATTGAGACAGAGAATGCTGCCAGGCTCATGTTCTCCTTTTCTGTTGTGAGGAAACATGGAAAGAGCACATAAAAGCATTATTTTATTTTTTTTTTTCCTAAGAAAAATCCTTTTCTGCCTATGCTCGAATGTTGTTTTGATATCTTGGACTTGGATTTACGTAGGAAAATAAGTGTGAAAAAAATGAACACTCGGGTTCTAAAGTGACTTGAAAATAAACACTCTTCTCATTGTTGGTTTTCTGCCTTAAAGTACATAAGGCTGATTAAACAACCGATTTATGTCCGCTTAAGTACCCTCTTGATCGTGTTCGCTAGAAGCATCGAGAGCATTTACAGTAAATGGGTATGATAATTATTTGTGAGGTCATTAATAGAGATTTAACTAGTAATTAAATAAAACTAGTAATTCTAATAAAGAAACCAATTTTTGGAGCAGGAACACATAGTCTTCCTGAAGCAAAGTATTTAAATCCTTAGCAATGCTTTTGCAAAGAAATGTGGAAGTTTAATTTTAAGTGTTGGACGCTTCTGGGAATCCTGCATTCAGCCCACTGTTTGTAACAGGCACATGGTTATATAAAAAAAATAACGTATTATGCCAATAATTGTTTAATTGTAAAGTAACTGCAAGTTAATAATTATATGGTCATTTGTAGAACACGGGGATGAATTTTACAGTTCCAAATTAAAATGCAGACATGATTTTTATTGAAAATTCAGGTCAATACTAACTGTGTTGTCCTAATTATGAACTCCTTTTCCCAGCCACATTGACACCAACTTAATTACAAACCTGTGTTAGTAATATTGACACTTTTCTTCACTGCAAACCCAGGTTAATGGAACCTCTTTGTTCATATACAGCTAAACAACATTTCCTCTCTTCCTTTTTTTTTTATTGCCTATCCAAGTTGAGACTAATCATATCTCTTTATTATCAGTCGTATTAATGGTATCGGTTTTGTGCTTTATTACCGATGGTGAAAATAGAATTGATGTAATCCTTACTTCAAATCCAGGTAAATGGTATTGCGCTACCTCAGTTGCAAATCCAGGTTATATAATACAAGCTCAGTCTGATTGCAAATACCAAAGTAGTTATGTTAATTTCCTCCTAATAGAAATTATTTACATTTTATTTTATGCCTCATCAAAAGCAAGTTGGACGAAATGTACTTTCGTTATTTGTACATTTCCTTCTCTTTAATACTTTAGTGTCCCCTACAGCTAGTCACTGTCATTTAGTTCTCAGCGGAGAGATTATATTTCACCATCTGTTCTACCTACTATTAAAATATGTAACATTAAGGAAAAAGAAGGTAATGTCAGAAAAGGGTTGTTCTTGGAACTTACCCTTTTCCTGCCCCTGATTTAAAAGGTTCAAGTACGAAGTAAGTAGAAGGTTCTTTCCAAACATTTTTGAACGTGTTCCTACCTGGGAGCTCAGGTATTGCTCCTGTGCAGGATTTGTCTGATCTGAAGCTCATTGGAGGTCGTAGAAGTAGTCTCATTGATTTAAGCGAGCTTTCGGTCAGTTCCATGGTAAGAGGAGATGATGCGTTGAGTCTACATGCAGGATAACAGCACTCAGGTAGCTGCATAGATATTCTGTTTAGCTGCTACTTCTGAACATACTGTCTTTAGGTCAGGGAAAGTAAATGGGTGCTTTTTTAGGGTTTTGAGAAGGGAAGGAAATGAAGGCTTTCCCTTGTTTATTTTCATTCTTATGGGTATACGAAGATGTAGAGCACCCTCAACGCTCGTCTTGCTAGATGCTTCCAGTTGTGGTGAGCACATACTCTGCCACATGAGTTTTGCAAGTCCACCACAAAGCAAGGTGGATCTGGACAAAGAGAGGTAAAAAATAAAATCAGCTGAAGTTCAGGCTGATAAAATAAGATATATTCCCCAAAGAGAGACTCCCCTTAATGGAAAGAGATTATCTGGCATAGTTTTAACACGTAATGTTGTTTCATGTAACCCAAGTGCTACCTCATAAACTAATTAAGGTAAATAGTTTTCTAGCAGCATCCGCAGTACATTTGACATACGATGAAATGGCATATTTTTGTCTAAGAACACATGAAGAGAAGCTAACATGGGACTGCTAGTTCCATTAAATGGAAATACAAGGATCTTAAGTGATTTTGACCTGTGCCAGACCTATATGCATTGCCAAGTGTTGCAACTGCTATACTGCAAACTGCCTGGTCTTTCCGCTCTCTCTGATACTTTTTTGTGTTACCAAGCTCATCCTGGAGCAAAGGGTAGTGCATAGCTGCCTCTCTCTTCCCTCTCTCTCTCTCACCAGGAGCCTTTAGGTTCGTGGGAGTCATCTGTGACCTGTGCCGTCCCCAGCACTGGAGCTGTGGAAGGCACTAAATGACCGACAAAGATCAAAGTCCCTTTTCCAACCTAAAGCTAGATTTCTGCGTAGTTACTGATGGTGGCTTTGAAGTGTGCTAGGAATTTTTTCAGTGGTCTGGTTTTCCATGGAAAAAATAACTGTTTCTTGCTGGTTTTGAGATGTGTCTCAGTTTTCACAAACTTCTGACAATCCGTTGGTAAGCTTCTGATCTAATTGTGCAGGCTTTACTACCAGCTCATCTATGTGTTTTGGGGAATTTTTAGGGCTTGCAGGGTCCTTTCTGTATAGCTCATTTGGCCTCACAGCTCCAGGGGCACGCTGAAGCGCGTATTACCAAGGAGTCATGGATCCTGGCGCTTTCGAGGTTCTGGGGTGCTGGGAGCCCAGAGGAACGAAGAATCAAAGTCTTGGCAATCTCAGCACCGTTTCCCATTGCCAGCAGTAAGAAACGAGCCAGATTACCCTGAAGAATTTGACAATGTGAGGCACTGTGTGTGTTTCATAAAAACCTGCTGTTGCTTTTTCCAAAATCAGTAATAAAATACAGCATGTGCCAATTTATTCCCTTTTTTCCCTACTGTAACTTAAAGTTATATATTACCAGGGAGCAACTGAAGAAAAAAGACAAACTAAGATCCTTTTTAAATTGTTTTCCAGCTACTATAATGCCCTCATTCTAGTTCACAAAAGACTAATGAAAACCTATGTTTCTTATAAGATTAGGGAATATTCTCAAATCCCTTTATTAGAAAGCAGAGTAAGTGGTGATCACTGACCTATTTGGTGACTAGGTAAGTGTACATGCTTTTAATAGACCATTTGGCCATCCCTTTATATGTACACTTGGAAGTAGTGCTGTCGTATTGTAATGACTATGCATTCAGCATTTAGTTGTAGTTGTAATGAGGACGGTTTTTCCACAACACGATTTGCAGCACTCATAAAATGAAACTCATGTTTATTTGTGTGAATATGTAGCTGTTTCCTCCTCTGAGCCTGCTTTCCCCTCTGTCTCCCTTCCTAAAAACATTAGATGTGATGATTTCTGTCGCTGATCATCTCTGGAAGTTGCTTAACTCTTTGGAGGATAGGATTTCTGTGAGGGCACTGGAATATGAACAGAAATAGCTGTTACTTCTCTGTTGGCTCTCTTCTGTATTCGGGCTAAAATATTTTGACTTATTGTGATGTTTGGAACAAGATTAGAGCTCGATCTGGGATGTTCCTCCACCCAAGAAACAAATTTAGAGTGGTTGGGTGGCATCGTCCCTGGGCAAAGGACACATTTATTTTTCCTTGGACAAGCCCAGAGATGCAAAAAGCCAGTTATTGCTGAAGGACAATCAAGGAGCAAAATGCCATCATTAATGCCCATAAAAAGGATATTAAAGTGTCCAGGGACTTAGCTTAAGAGCAGGACACAGCCCTCACGATGAGTGTTTCTGTACAGTTGCATCTTAGCCTGTTTGAATGCTGTGTTTAAGGGACGGTATTAACCACCTTTTTTTCCTGTATAAGCCATGCAACGTTGAGGGAGGTTTCACCTTTTAAATCCTTTGCACTATACGTGGTTTCCTTTGCTCATCTTCTGGTCAGTGCCTGTTTACTGTAAATTGGAATTCTGCCTAATTTCTGTTCTAGCTAAGCCCAGTTTTGTTCAACAGTCTTTGTTACATGAGTAGCTATGTAACTCTGTAGCCATTGTTTCATCCGTTTTTCACTTAAACAGCTGGATTTTCAGGTCACTTAGCCATCTGTACTTTAGCAAGAGAGATAATTTTATGGCAAAATCTTGGAGAGAATTAAATATTCCAAAACTTGGAGGAAAAGAGCTCTCAAATTTTTATAGTTTCAGTCTCAGGCATTTATAGGATTTTACATGCGTTGGTACAGTCATAAATAATGTCAAAATAATGACTTTCTTTGATATGACATTGTGGCTATAGAGAAACTAAATACTACTTGAGAAAGATCTTTTCAGACAAATCTGACATCTTTATTCTTGAGTCATGGCAACTACCTTTTATTTCTTAACCAAACTTCTTTTCAACTTCAAGTGGAAATGGAGAAGACGTTTTGGGAAAAAAAAAAAGACCTTTTAACAAAATCTTCCTTATGTATCTTTAAAAAGATACTTTCTCTTTGTTTGGAAATAAAAGAATACAAAGATATTTTGAAGACCTGGTATAAAGGCTCTAACTTCTTTTATTCAGTTGCCCAAAGAAGAAAGGAATAAATATCCCAAATCAGATACAGTGTGTTTAGTCTTTGATAACAACCCATACTGAATGGATCAGATGACATTTTTTTGGGCTGTTACAGAATAGTCTGGCCCTAAATATGAAATATATCTTTAAAATCTGCTTCTGACAGATACTGATATTTGGCAAAGAAAAAAAAAAGGGTGCACCATTGGACCTTTTTCAGAAATGCTGGAAGTGCTGTGGAAACAGAATATTGCAAATGGGTATTTAAACTCGCATGTCTGAAGCTCCAAGCTACAGAGAGAGGCGGACTGTTGCAAAGCAAGTAGCTGGAAGTGGTTGGAGGTACACAGTAACGAGATTATCGCTGGAAAGCCAGAAAAGTGCCTTTATCAGGGGGGATACCTTTAAGTTTTAAGAAGCCTCACTTTACGTGCCTTTATTTTCTTAAGAACTTCATGAAACTCAAGTGAACTTTGCAGTTGCAGTATCAGCCAGATGAGGAGCTTTTGTGACCAGATTCTGCTTGCCAGCCTGCTGTGGGGGATCTGTGGTGGTCCAAGTGCTGTTTGGTCTATATATCCCGGTGCAAAGCGCTTTGGTCTTCTGAAGGCATCATAGCTGTGCCAGAAAAGTATATCCAGGTAATTTCTATGCTTTATGGACATCGCAAAGGCCATGACTGTAGGCAGGGAAAAGAAACCTTTTAGCCTAGCGAAAGACTACTTTTGAAAGGGGAGGTGGCATTTTTTTTTTTTTTAAGTTTGCGAAGAGCATGTTGAGTTTCATGACTGCACTTAAAATGTCCTGCATAGGTATGGAATTGGGGTGGCTTTGTTAAAAGCTGAAGACGGGTGAGGCTGACCTGCCTGCGAGTGACTCTGTGCGAGCATGTTCTGTGCTCCACTTGGATGTTGCAGCTTGCGCGAAAGGAGTGCGTTTTTTGGTCCCAGTGTCTGTGATTATATTTGTGGTGGCTTTGTCAGTACTGGGAGGTCTCCAGGCTGTTATGTCAGCAGAGGGTAGCTGCTATCAGCAATTGCTTCACTGATGGCAAAGGATTAGCGAGATTATTAGGAGGCAGCATCGCTTCTGTGGGCCAGCTTCGCCCATGTTCCTTTCCGTGTTCCCTTGCGGGTTGTCAAGACCAGTGGTATGCGCCAGCAGGACCACGGAGGTGATGGGGTTCATTCATTTTCTAAGCACGGGCCGGTGCAGAAGTCATACCACATCAGGCAGCACACGCTGCCCAAAATGATGTTCCTCCCTGGCTCCGAGAGAGGCTGCAAATGGGTTGCAGACCCCCTGCAGGCCTTCCCTAAGGGTGCTGCCTGGACCGTGCTGAGCACACTGTGCATTGGCAGGATGGGGTGGTTATTATACTGTCGGTGCTCTGCTCCAGATATTGATTTCAGTCTCCTGGGGGAAGAAAAGTCATATTTTTTTTCCTGCCACAGAAGGAATCTATTTCTTTTCATTACTCTCCGTATATCAGATTCTAGCCTGAACGTATGTAAAGAATAGATGGTGCAAGATCAATTTTAAGTTTTAATTATTTTTCATTCATCTTTCAATGACAAATAATGTATTTTTTGTGTGCTTAAAAAGTAGAAAACGTAAGGAATTTCTCAGCTTAAACATTTTGCCTGCTGTCACAGTTACTTTACACAGTTACTTTTATCAGGCTTGATGGTAGGGTACAAGACAAAAAGCCAAAAGGAAAGAAAAAAGGAAACAAGAAAAGGGAATACTTTAACAATTATAGTGTTTAAAGTTTATTGTGTGTATTTTATTGCTTTCTTCGTTTCATTTTCAGTTGGTAGAATAGAAATACAATTATGAATTGGCAATTTTTATTTCATTTAAAAATATCGTGTCTCTGTTCTTGCTGAAAGTGCTGACAATGTGGCCTTTGTTTAGTTTAATTAACTCATGTTACAGTACTGAATTGAAACACACTCAGCATTAAATCAAGTAAAATAATTTTTAGAACTCCTTTCCGTATCCAGAAAATAAAAAGAAATAAAAAAACCAAACCTAACTCCTCTGAGAAGCTGGAGGAGAAACTGGATATTTTTAATGGGATATTTTGAAGTGCCATTTTCATTTTTATTTTCCGTGGTATGAATGCCAAAAAATATAAAGTCATGAAATCCCACTGAAAAGCAGATGCTATGAAGTCATTCTAAGTCCTCATATTTTTATAATAGTATTACATGATGTTACATGTTTTGTACTTGTGAGCTACAAGGCTTAAAGAGCTTTAAGATACTGATAATGCCCTTTTAGCATGTGAAAACTGGAAAGATAATGGAATCCATATTTTGTGTGGTGGTGTCCAAGTCTACTAGGCTTTGGTTTGAGCTCAAATCTCCAGAGAGGCAGCGGTGCCTTATGCAAACGAAACCCGTATCTCTCTGAAATAATCTCAGATAGCGCCCAAGGAACAAGTGAAAGGAACATGGGAGAGACGCTGACATCTTAGAAACTTTTTGCTGTAACATACTGAAAAAGTAGGGCTCACTGGCCAAGGACTGCACTGTTACAGATGGCATCGTAGTTAACAGTATATCTGGAAATTAGCTTTAGCACCTCCAGAGAAATGGCACCATTTTAAAATATACTATATAGCTACAGAGGCGTCTGTTTGAACAGTGGGCTTAACTCCTGTTTGGCGACAGTAAGAACTTCGGTCTTAAATTAGAATAGGTCCAGCAGACCAATGGAGTGCAGGGAGCTACACCAGGAAAGAATTTGATTCCTTGGGGACAAATTTTATGTTCTTGTGCCGTCTGCTTATAAAAGGAGGCTTCATTGTGTTTTGCATTGATTAATTTTGGAATCCTACCTCCTTTAATAAAGTATGTTTATGATGGAATATGCACAGATCCAACTGAGCTGGCTCTGGGAACTGGAACTTCTGCGCTCCCCCTTGCTTACGTTATGTGTGGATGTACCACGCTGCCCAGGTTGTTGCACTATTTTGTAGCAGTTTCATAAACACAAACGGCCACACACTTAGGGCAGCAGAGAAAGAAACTGCACTTAGCCAGGGATTTTCATGAAACGGTGTGAGTGGAGCACGGTCATAACTGTGTGTGGGGAAAAAAACAACAAGCAGTGGGAGTGGGGAGGGGATCGTTTTGGAAGAACTGTCTTTTATTTCAAGTCCAGAACAGGAACGAATTCAAAGCAAGCAGTATATGTCCTAGGGTCAAAAGATTCCCTCGCTTGTTCTTTTAGGGGAGCGGGAGAACAACACTGTTGCTTCGCTCTCTGTAGCTTTATTCCTGTAGTTGTGCCCCAGTAGTGCGGGTGAGTAGTTAACCTTGTTCTCCTACGAGAAGGGTGGCATTTATTCACTCTGTGTACTATCAGGTGGGTCAGGAGGCACTCTTTTTGATTCAGCTCTGCACTGCGCATCCCCATGGTGTTGGCTCCGCTGGGGAGGTACCCCATAGGTGCCTTTGCTCCTGGCGCTCGGAGAGGAAGGCCAGTGCTGTACAAGGAGGGACTATTACACAGGGAGGGGGGAGATGTGTCTAACTTGTAAAGGGGAGGTCTGCTTTGACAGGGCATGACCCCGACTGAGATTAAATCTGCTTCTCACTACTGCAGACCGTGAGCAGGAAAATTCCCACCCGGCCTCATTCAGATCTTTGAAGCGTTACCCTTTCCTCCTACCTCTGGATCTCCTCTTCCTTTTTTCTGCCTGTTACTCATAATTTTTTGGCAGCAAGTCTTCTCTCCCTGCACCTTTCCTTAATGTAGTTGACAGGCGAGTGTTCTTTGGAGCAGACCTTGCCATCTGGAACAGTTTTCCTCCGCTTGGTTGGCTTTCCTCACACTTCACCTCCAGATGAGCGTGTGAGGTCACCACCAGTATACCTGGCCCATAGTGTTAGCCCAACAGCCCAAGCTGACCCTGTCTCTAGTCACTGTGAATTATCTGCCAGGGAGGAAGCTGGCATTTAATATCGCCTCCTACATCTCTTTGCACCTGTATCTTAATCATGCAGTAGTGGTATTTCAGCGTATTGGTGCGGGAGTGCAGCTCCTTGGAACTTCCTGTTATTTAACAAGAAGTTCAGCATCTCCTTTTTGGGGTTGTCGTGGTTTAGGCCAAATCGGCCACTGGGGACGTGGGAGACCCCAGATGGGACAGACAGATGCTCCCCTCTACCTCTCTTTGAAAAAGAGAGGCAGAGGAAGGAAAAAGAGACTTAAGAGTTCAGAAGAAACTAAACTACTTTAATAAGATATTAATAATAACATACAAAGAAATAATGAAATATATACAAAACCGTATCAAGCTCCCAAGATGACAATCACAACACCGGCTGGCACTGGGGCAGTTCCAGGCTGGACTCAGTGGCAGATGGGAACTGGATTCCAGGTCTGCCTTCAGGATCGGGACCAAAGGCAGACGATTGAAGTGAATAGAGTGAGAGCGAAAGAGCGAGAGAGCTGAAAAAGAGAGAGAGAGAGAGCAAGAGCGAGAGAGCAAGAGAGCGAGAGGGATCTGACCCTCAGCTTTTACACTGAGCATGATGCAGATGGGATGGAATACCCTGTTGGTCAGTTTTGGGTCACCTGTCCTGTCCGCTCCTCCCCGCAGGTGGGACCCCACTGCGCTTTTCCACTTCCGACCCTCCAACGTGGCAAACAACAAAGTTGGTTGGCCTTGGCTGTTACAGTGATAAGTATAAGCAAGAGCCTCTCCCGCATACCATGCCTGGACATCAACTATAAGCATTGGTCTTATCACTCTGAGAGAGTGAACATTGTCTGCACAATATGCTGTTAATTTCAGTAGTTAGAAGAGGCCCAGCTAAGAAGCAAAGTTACTGAACAAAATTGGTTCCGTTTTACCTCAAACCAGGACATTCCACCCCTTATTCCATACCATTTGCATCTTGCTCAGATTACTATTACTTTTATCTATCAAATCTATACACACACAGGTATATATGAATATATGTCTTGCGTGAGCTTTGGAGGTCCTTTCCTGGAGCACTCCTGTGTTTGTAGCTGCAATTAAACCAGTCCGGCAAAGCAGGTGCTCTAGCTGATGCGCTTCGAGTGGCAGCTATAGACAGTCTACAGGCAACTGCAAAAACATCTGGTTTTGTTTGAGAGATCCAAGAGAAATATGAAGAGTACAGAATAGCATTGTCTTTTACTTACCCGTACACTTGTTGGGAAGCTTGTAGCATAATTGTTCCATACCTGATTAATACTGTTCTCTGCTCAAATGTTTATTAATGACTTTTCTCCCAGGTTCAGAGTTTACTTGTGACTTTCGTACTGAGTTTTAAAATCCATAGGTTTCTGCAGCGGGCAAATTTCAATTACAAAATGCCCTTTGTTATTGTTTCAGTGGTGCAGGGACTTTACCCTGAAATGTTGGGACATGTAAGCCTTTTGTCTTGCTATTCCCCTTGGCAGATGTGCAGCCTTGTTTGTTTGTTTGTTCCCCAATCACTAGTGTGAAGGGCAAAGCTCTGCCCCATAATCATAGCTACCACAGAGGCCAAAAATGCCTTTATTCCATTTACAGCCTCCTGTCAAAAAACACTCAATACCTACATTACTTGACAGCCCTTGAAAGACAACATGTTTACACGTTCAGCGTTTTTTCTGTGTAGGAAATAAGCAGTCACTTACAGAATATACCGTTCTTACCGGGATAGAAAATCAGTTAAACTGTGTTCTGGATTCTAAGAAGAAAAAGTCAATAATGTTTTCTCAATTGCCCCCTGGTTACAGCTAACAATGGTATGTAGTTAGGGGGTCGGGGTGGCAAAGTCACTGTCTCGGTGGCTGGAAAAAATTGAGATTCCCAATTTGTGGCCACATGCTATCATGGTTACAAGGTGTTTCATCAGTTAAAATGCATTCACTGGATGCGTTTGTATGATCTGTCAGCCTGAAATGTAGCACAAAAGCATCAAATGAGCACAAATGGAGATACCTCAGGTGCTTCAAAATAAGATGTCACTGTGCTGAAAAATCAGTACCTAACTCCAGCAGCTCGATTCAAGGAAATTAAATTGGCTGATTCTTCCAGCTGTCCAGGCAACAGGGAAGATTAGCAGAGCAGCTTGCAGACTAAACAGGGAGGGAGTCAGCAGGGCTGTGTCTCAGCATCTCTTTCTCTCTGGGGTGCTGGTACCCAAGCGTGGTGCCTCTGTCAGCCCAGGACCCAGGTGGTCCGGAGAGGATGGAAAACTGAGCAGGACTTGCTGTTTTCAGTGTACGGCAGCTACACTGCCCTTTGTTTTGCTTATTCCTGAGTCCTCCACAGGTCACGCGTTTTTGGTGGTGATAGCCCAGTGTGCATGGGAAGAACTGAAAGAGCCTTCCCTCACACCTGCCTTGCAGGGATCTCTAGGATGTGTGAGGGTAAGGATTTGACGCCTTCTAGCACGGAGAGGGACTCGAACTGGGATTTATTTCCAATGTGCTCTAATCAGCAAGGGTACGAGGGCAATGGTAAGCACTGGCACAGTCTCTCTTCCTCACTTGGGTTTGGATGCTTGTGGCTGCTACAATCAGGTCTCAGTTCGGTTGCTGGCCCTGGCTCTTGTTGTATCACCTCACGTGTTCACAGTGCCTTGGCGTGGTCCCTGCCAGCACACCCAGTCCTTCCGTTGGATATCAGGAGCTCCTCTCTGGTGGTTGCGTTGGTCTGCAAAGCTGCATCTCCAACAGAAACCAGAGTTGTGCTCTCATTTTCTGGGGCCACCTGCTTGGGACAGCAGATATTTTACAGTTCCTTGTACATGAGTGTAGCTAACAACTCCCACACTGGTCTTGGAGTGGCAAAACCGGCATCCTGCGTGGTTTTGTCTTATCTCTCTGTCTTCCAACGTAGTAACTGTCCAGCGTGTAGTAAGTACAGCTATTGTGCTCACTTTATACACCTGTCATTTTTTCAAATGCCTGTCTTATCATAAATGTGCTTGCACATATAAACCTGAGTCTTGAACTGCACGGTCTGCACTGGATGGATCGGTAACCACATGGTGGTACTGCAGCCCCCCACAGCATCAAGGGCCAACTGGAGCAGAGCTGCTTTTCAGGTAAGTGTCCACAAGTTTGGATGCTTTTATAGCTCCGCTTTGAAGCTCCTGGCCCTGCAACACAGGCAAATTTGCTTGAAAAAAGAAAAAGTCCTTAAACAATATTTCTAATATTGCCTGCTTCCAGCATTACACAGGATGTAGAAGGGAATAGATTTTCTGCAGGCAGTTCTGCTTGCAGATCCAGTTGGCTTTTGAAGTGTGTGAGCATGAAAAGAGGATAAGAAATACATATATATCCAGTACCTATCTGAAGTAACCCAAATTATCTTAGAAACTGATATATACAGAGATCGCAGAATCTGCTTGTGAAACTGTTCCCTCTGGCATTAAATGCAGCCACTGTTTAACAGTACTGAATTAAAGGTGTGGTAGTTTAAGACACGGGAACTCTTTCCAAATGAACTTTCAAGGGGAGCATAGCGGAGAGAAATTCACATTGAGATTTGGCCAAAGAATAGGGTTAATGTCATTTGTGCTTATCGCAATTGCTATGGAATATTTAATGATCACAGGTAGACAAAGGCCTGGGTTTATATCTGATCCTGGAGACAGCAGCGCGGTGCAATGCGTTACATCGCCGGCACCGCTTCCTTCTTTTAATGAGGTCTCCCATCCAAGGATGGATAAAGCCTGCTCTTGCGCAGCTTGCGAATCTGACTGGATCACAGCACCCAGCTGAAGTAATTGGAGAAGAATCTGCATGTGGGAGGGAAGGAAATCAGCTCCTCGTATTCACATCCTGAAGCAAGAGTTAGCGTAGCCCTGCTTTTTGGCAGGGGTTTGGTCACAGCTTCTGGTGTCGAAACCAGCTTGCTCTTTGCTAGCCTGCACCTGTAGTCAGCCGTAGCCATATCCAGCTCAGTTAGAGGAGAAGGCGAGGGGGGAATCCTCATTTGGATCGCACTGGCACATTTGCAGCTCATGGCTGACAAAGCCATTTAGAGCAAAGATAGCTCAGATTTTGCTCCGGTGTGCGAAGTTTGCCCTCTGAGCGCTGTGATTTTTCTCTAGCCGGTCTTAAGAGATGGTAAAACACAGATGAGCCTTAACCAGGCCTGAAGAGGCTGGAGCACATCAGCTGCTTGCCATATTGATGAAGCACCTGGGGCATTCATTTTGAAACCTAAGTGCAGGCTGTTCACCTGTATTGCCAAGTACAACAGAAGCTTCTTTCTGGCTGACGGGGTGGTATTAATTTAAAGAGAGCACCATCTGCAGGGCCTTGGAGAACAGCAATCAGAGGAGAGGGGTTGCTGGGAAAAGTCTCATTCTGATCCGGGGGCCTCGCTGCCCCCATCTATTACCTATCATTTCTAATTAGTGGAGGTGTCTTGGGGAAAGCTGCTCTGATTCGCTTTCTTACAGATGCTTTTCTTGCTAAGAGCTGTTGTTTTTGCTGAGCCTCCTAAGCTTGTTTTGCAGGCTTTCAGAGGCTTTGGGGGCAGTAATGGTCTCAGTGACCCAGTAATTAAAGAATTCCTGCACCTCCTCGCTGCGGAGGGCTGCCCCTTTGTCCTTCCTCGTTCTTCTCTCTGCCACACCACTACCAGATGGTCGGAGATTTTTCACCCTTTCAAAGGCTTCGTTTTCCCATCTCATCAAACATGTCTCAGCCATGCTTAATTAGCTTAAGGCTTTTCAGCCTGCCCACCCCCCATTCACCCCCCCAGGAGATCAGTTAAGGACCTGAACAATTTCAATAAAGAGCTTGGAAAGCAAATCCTTAGGGGCTAGGCGGAACTGCAGGAGAATATAATGTTATTTAGTGTTGAGGACCTGTCGTTTGTTCTTTCTTCTCTCCCTTCCTTCTGTCTGTCCTCCCATCTGTCCTCTATCCACCTCTCCTTTCCCATTCTACTCTCTCAGAATATTCAGGGATGCCCCTCATTTTGGTTCTTGGGAGTGTTTGGCAGTATCTAATAGCTGGTGGTATTCAGAGGAGGGCTGTCGCCCTTAGGCCAGCAGCAGAGTACTGTTGCTTTTAACCTGCTTTAATCTTTTTGGGTGCCCCAGAGTAAAAATTGCAAACGTAATTAGCTAACCAGTGCTGGGAGACTGTTGAGTTGGGGTATTTCGGTTTAGGGTGGTGGCGTTTTTTTTGTTTGCTTAATTCCCAGACTTGTTTGAAACTAGCTCGTGAGCTTTAGTTACAGACCGGAGCAGTTGAGATGAAAGCTTGGTTAATTAACAGAAAAATAGATTTCCATCTTGCTTTGTATTTGACATTGAACAGCATTTGTTTCTGCCTTGTCACATACACACTTTTATTATTAATCTCTGAGCTTTAGCTGTATGACTGCAAATGAGATGTTTAAAAACACCGAAATGCAACTCCTTCCCTTCTTCCCTCCCTCCCTATAAAGCACGAGAGCAAGCCGTTTAAGCATGAAGCACAGATTTTGTGTGGGATGTCGGATACCTCAGAGGTACCTGTGGACATTTGCTGCGTAATTGAATCCAGTGGCTTGTGTTTTGCATTCACAGGCAAATGAGAGCACGCAGCCATCAGGTGTTTGTATCACTAGAATAAATACTTACTAATTTAGCCGCTTTGGAGATAAATATTTAGATACAATTAAAATGACTAGCTGTAAATACATGAAATGGTCTGTGGATGATGGAAAAACACGGGAGGAGGTTTCTTTGCAAACATAGAGGACGTGACCTCAGTTACTGCAGTTTTCTCCCTGACACCCCCCTTCATATATGTAAAGCATATATAAAGTAGGTGTTGATGGGCACACACTGCCCAGAGGAGAACAGTGCTTTATAGCTAGATTGAAATGCTGTTCTTATGCTATTGCAATTCTTGGCATTTTTTAAGCCATCGAGGGAAATAAAATGTGAAGAGTGTGTCTAAATGAATGCACAACGTAGTTTTGTGTCACAGGGTAGGCCTGTAACATTGGTACCTCCGTTTGAGTAGCTCGGGCTGTTAAACAAAGAGAAGTGCAGCTCCCCTGTGTATTGACATTGCTATTCACAGACCATGTGGTGATCTTTGAAATGCTAACTGGCTTTTTTTTTTTGAGAGAGAGATGCTGCGTTTTACTTTTATATCTGTTTTCCGCAAAAAGGAATGTTAGTATTTTTATGATGGCTGGTGCTTAGTGGAGCTCCTCTGTGTAAGGATAACAAATGAGTTATGCAACCTGACATTCTCCCTGGGAACGTGCTCTGAAGGAAGCAAGCCAGTGGCATTTCAAAGTCTTCCTTTAAAGTACCTGGTTATATGCTGTGGTTATCACACTTGCTAGGAAATGCCATTTCTCTAGTATTTTGCACCTCCTCTTAATTGTGTGGAAGGTAGAAGACTCTTTGGGCAAAGACCCCGGGACCTGAAGGACATGTATGCAGAATGAAATGGCGCCACTGGAAGCTGCTCCCCGCTTTGCTGTATCCCTATCCTGCCTGGTAGCTTGAAGTAGTTAGGCCCGCTGCAGGCTTTGGAAATGGAGTGAGCTCTAACCCTTCGAGAGCAACCGCAGCAGGTACAGATTGCCCGGCGCGCTTCCCAACTACTCTCTCACTTGTCCTCTCGCTGTGTTGCTGCTGGGAGTTGCTGAGGAGGCATTGCCCCGAGCAGCAGGGGCTCCCCGGTTACTGAGCAGCCCTGCCGCTGGTGACGCGTGTCCCCACGTGGGGAGTAAATCAGAGCTGGGAGGTTATGTCTATAGGGAAGCTGGAAAAAGGGGTGGGAGCCTGGTCCAGCCTTGTCTGTGCTCAGCCAGGGTGGCCGAGGACACCGGAGAGGCTGCCACCCTGCAGCCCCCAAAGTCGTCGTGACAAAGTTTATGCAAATTCTGGGTTTCTACAAAATACTTTGTCTTTCATCTAATGCTATATATCACCAGGAATTTTGTTTTTGGCAGGAAGGCAACTCTCTTTCCACATTTCACCGCTTTCTAGTTTCCGGAGACTTCACAGTTTTGTTGCTATAAACCATGACCTCTTAAACTGATTGGCCCACTAGCAGCCTTTGAAAGACTGTTTGAAATAAAACCAGCTAAGGATAGAAAACGGCCTTTCCCGAGGCCTGATATTCAAATCACTTTTGTGCTACCCTCAGGAGGGATGGCCTTTGGTTATAAGCTCCGCTCTATCAGCGGAGAGCCGGCTGCGCGCGACCACAATGGTAGCACTCCAAGGACTGAACTTTAATGATGAATGTCACAAAATGCTGCTACATGCACTCGCTCTGGGGAAAGTAATTCTGTGTACAGTATGTGATCTATGTCACCTGGAGTTCTTATCGTTTCTTTCAGCTATTTGCAGAGTTCTTTCGTGTTTAGGCTGCGGACGGAGCTGCATTAATTCAGAGGACAGGCAGAAATAAAATGAATCTGAACTTTTAAGCAAATGTACCGTGAGAGTGAAGAGTGGTAAACTGAACTTAGTGAGCTTTAATTTGGGTATATTTTCATTATACTTTCTATTGTACCATAATTGGTACAGTATTAAGTTGTCTCGGGTTATAAATTACTACTGTATTAAGGAAATGAAACTTGAGTGAAGAATTTTGTTGGGAGGTAACATGCAGGAGGATAAGCAGGATCTTTTTAACCATTAGTATTGTTACTATCGTCATTAATCATAACTGCCATATAGCCGTGCGGCACAGTTCCTAAACTTGAACTGATAATATCATGCGAGGTGCTGTACGCAGCTGTCTCTACCCAAGGGGTGCACAGCCTAAATTTCATGGCTTCACACACTTATCAGCCTACTTGGAGCATCCATTTCGTGGATTTCCAACACAGTTGTACTGCTGTCTTAAATGTGTATCACCTGTGACCAGCAGGCTTCCTCCAGCTCCTGCTGGTTGAAGAATTAGCTTGCTTAGCTCTGCTAGAAATACTTGTTGCATGAATGCCCGATACACACACAGGTGCTTCCTGCTAGCTAGTCAGAAGCGCTTCCCTCTTGTTCCTCCCTGCATGCAAGTTTTTTACAAAATAACAGAATATTCATTTCATTTTAAATTTAGGAGATTTTTTTTTACTTTTTTTTAATAGAAATCTGATAGCTTCCATTCATACATTTGGCGAGAGCCAGCAATGTTTTTCTGGAAATCTTGGGCTTCTCAGGCTACATTTGTACAACTCCCTGAAAACATGACATTTCCCATAAAACTATCTGTTCTTTTTAAAGGAAAAAAAAAAAGTAATTTGATTCAGGAAAAGGGTTTTGTTAGAAATATTTTGATCAACTCCACATGTGCTTTTCTAGTCAGTTCCCTTTACAGCAGGACCACCTGCTGCCTGCGGGATGCAGCAGCTGCGGTGGCTTTGGTGTGGTGTTGGGTCTGCTGCCGACTGCCCGGCCGGTCTCCAGCCTGAGCCAGGCACTTTCCCAGGCTTTGATGGTGGGAGGCAAAGCAGCCAAAACCTCTGTGAGGTGCTGCAAGACACGGAGACTCTCCCTCTCCTCCTCCTTCCCTGTGCTTGAGGTATGTTTGAGACTTAGGTAAGGTTTTGCTTTATTCAGCTGTTGCATTTTTGCAGGACCATATTCTCTGAACAAACCTAGAACCTGTGGTTATCATGTGTGAATGCAGGTGAGCCTCTATTTTGCAATTTCCTCGTGAACTTGTACTGCACGATGCTTAAGTCCAAGTTAGCTTTGCACAATACTCCCCAATTTCAGCAGGATTTATCAGGGTGAGGATCAGTGGTACTCACTCTTAAGTGCTTAAGAGCCTTGTAAGATTTTTCAGTCAGAGCTCGGCATTGTCACGGATATGTGGTATGAACTGAAACAACCCATTAAGGCGCAAGGCTTTTTTCTCCCCCACCACCCCAAATAGTCTTTACACATAAGTGAAATGCCTCAGACTTTTAGCTTCAAGCACATCTCATGTAGAGGCCTCTTTTAGGTACTTACATCAGAATAACAGGGTAGCTAAGTAGGTAAGATATTTATCTAGATTTGCTGTGAACTATAAACTCTCTAGGCAAAGACCACCTATTTTCTGTGTAACAGGCCCTTCCCTTTTAGGGTCTGTAGTATTTAAAATAGATTCTATGTGAAAAGAGCCACGCAAGGTGTTTGTTTTATTTCCTTGCTTTCCCTACATACATAAGAAACGTGCAGAGTTGTGAAAAGAAGTTGCTTGAGTCCCCTCAGACTGTCAGATGGATGGTTTTTGGTGCACTGAAGTGTAGTAAAAAATGGAAAGTATAAAACAATATAATGTGAATTGTCTAGACCTTTAAACCTACTTGGGAAATCAAGAGAGAGATATATGTATTTAAAGGAACTCAATAAACCTTGTTTTTAAGATTGCAAAATTTGCTATTGACAGGGCTGAACATAAACATGGTTCAAGGCCAGTGACTTAATTCTAGATGACACCACTCCTAATCCTTTATGGCTGAATCCTTCAGTTTTATCTGTGACTCTGGGAGAACGTCTGTCAAGGCTGAAGTCACTTGCACCAGGGGATTAGCAATCTTTGCATTCTTTTGAAAGCTTCAGTAGTTCCCATGAAAGTAACAGACGCCGAGGCATTTGTGGAGACTGTAGGCAGTGGCAATCCTTGCATGGGCGTACAAATTCTTGCAGACCTGGACCACAGTGCGCATCTGTGGCCTCTAATTCTGACTTTCATGTTCTATGTGCTGGCAAAAGCTCTGTGTAGTCCTCCAGCTGTGGGTGCTCGAGGGGAGAAGAGGGGAGATGCTGCTGGCTGACCCAAGGGTAGAACTNCCTGTTTTTTTTTTTTTTTTTTTTTTTTTTTTTTAAGCCCAGAATAGTTGAAAGCTGTATTATGAAAAGGCTTTGGGCATCTGCAAGTTCATGAGCTAAGTAGCTCTTCATTATGAATAAATCATAAAATGTGGTCCAGATTCAGCAATCTGAAGGAGTTTAGCTTGAGGAAATATTTTTAATGTGTGCACGTCATCCTCTCTTAGCTGGACAAAAGTCTGCTGCTGTCAGCTGCTAATATAATTATTCTCTTCTGGCTTAATTGGTAGAGGTCTTGACTTTGGTGCTAAGATCCCAAGTATCAGCCTTACTTTTTCTGGCACCCCGTAGCAGGGGGATGGCATTAGGAAGGGCTAAGTACTGGAGCGTGCCAGCTTGGGTTTCAGTACTTTTATATGGCATGTGGCATTTCTGAGTGTCCCACAGCACTGGCTGCGGTATTCTGGCTGACCTTCAGGACACCTCATTGTAAGGAACCCTTATTAGCTGTCCATTAAGAGGATTTTGGGAGATGGTATAGACTTGCTCAATAGCTTCAAGGAAAATTACAGTTATCTTGTTAGACTCAAGAATCTGCCAGTTTTCATGATAGACACCATTTTTTTTATAGCAGTTCTGTAAATTCTGTTGTGGGAAAAAGAAGGCAAAAGCCATGTTGTTAGTTATAATGTCCCTGAGCTTCCTAAGCATGGGTTGAGAGGCGGTGTCGTCGCTAGTGCAGTGAGAATCGGCATCGAATTTTTAGTCCGCGTTTAGGATCCCAGATAGGTGGCCTGATTTTCAGAAATGCTGAGCACATCCCAAACATCTTATGAAGGGAGACCATTTGAAGCCAGCAAGAGCTGCTGGGCGCTCAGAGCTTTTGAAAATCAGGCTCTAAACTCTTTTAAATTGGTCCTAATGTTTAGTTACCAATTCTTGAAAATACTGACCTATATCTGCTGGCATCTAGAATAACCTTTGTGTTAAAAGAGCGTTTGATGGAGACAGGGGAAATGATCTCCAGTGCTAAAGTGAGAAAAAAAAAAAAAAGACAACAAAAAAATGGTCATTTTGAAAACATGTTCTCTGACAAGAAACATACTGAGACAAAACTGAAAGTTCCTCCCCCCTGCCCCCCGACTTTTGTTCAGACTGCGTGTTATGCGGTTTGTATTTTTGGCCTCCAGTTTCTATGTGGTGCTTGGAGTTGTAACGGGACTTTGAGGAACCTTCAATAATTTGGAGTGTAGGGAAGATAGTTGAGGAAATAATGTGCTTAAACTTTCCAAATGAATTGCTCCAGTTTTTACCCAATTTAACAGTAATGGTCCGGCTATAAGCCAGACTTAGTCTAACTTGCTGTTTGTATTTACTTTCTTTTGATTCAAATAACTCTTTGATATGTGTGAAGTCTAGAGTAAATTTCTGCCCCCTTGTTCTCCTGCTTTAAAGTCGCCAGAGTGACCGGTAACAGCAGGATGGACCTCTTCAAACAGTGGGAACGAGCTCATACAATGGGAAGTGTTATTGGGAATAAAGCTATTTCAGAAACAAACCACCAGGACTTGCCCCCCTCCACCTAGACTGAGCTGCGAATCTGGTAAATCACTGGACCTGAGCGTCAATGTTGGGAGATAATCAGAGTTGATGAACCTGACTGAGGACTTCTCCAGAGCTATTTACTGGGGTTGTAATGCACTTTTTGCTTGCAAAGTGAGTCTTTGTGTGGGGTCCTGAAGAAGAAAAACTCTCTCTCTTAAGTATCCTGCAATCGGAAAGCTGTTCTTGGGGGGTGGCCTTCCTCTTGTACTCATCACATTCCTCCACCGTGCTGGGGATCTTTTCCCCAGACTGCAAACCGGAGCCATCTCCATAACTAAGTAGGGGGCAGCACAGGGAGCGAGACTCAAGAGTAAAGGGGGGAGACAAGAAAAGAAAAACCAACCAAAAAACCTGAATGTTAGATTACGGGAGAAAGACTAACGTGTTCTGCTTAAAGCAACTAAGCCAGATCCCTGTTTTACAGAGCTGAGGTCAGTTGGGAAGTACTCTGGAGCTGTTTGGAGAGGGGAGGATTATGGTTTTAGTATTCTTTGCGTTATGTTATCTAAATGTAAATTCCTGTCTCTGATGTAACATCCTAGTTAGACCCTAGAATTTATGAACCAAACAAAGGATGAAATGTGAAAAAGTTGAGAAGAAAAATCTCAGCTCTGTTTTTGGGTAATTCTTACTGAGACCTGATACAAATGGAAGACAAATCAAAGGCAACAATAGCGCTGCACATTTTATCTCACACCCTGTGATGCATGTTAGTGTTGTTTCCCATTGTGAGCCAGAAAGAACATTTACAATTTTAGAAAACACTGTGTAATGGCTCTCCGCAAGGAAGAGAAACAGGCGTATGACTGCCAGTACTGACACTTGCTTTTTCCTGGCCTGCAAAATTGCTTCTCTGGAAGCTCTGTTGCGGGCACGATTTTCTCCCCTACACTGTGAATTTTGAATTTGGCCTTAACATTTTCTCCAAGAAATGTAGCAAATAAACCTCACTGATTTGGTAATCTAAATCCAGTCTTTAGCCTTGCCAGGAAAATACTGGCCAAGCCAATCATCGTGTGGCGATAGACTGCTAAGGTGCAGACGGTAACGCCCAGGCTGGTGGATGATTTTTTTTTTCTGAAAGCAACTGACAGGAGTCATCTTTTCCGTTGTGCTTTTCAGTGTATAGGAAATGCTTGGGGAATGCTGGGGGTTTTCCTGGGGAAACATCTTATGCCATGTCATCATTGTAAAATTTTGCTCTTATATTCATCTAGTTATCAGAAATTAAAAATGGCATCTACGTTTAGGAGATAATATAGCACTTGCAATGTTTGCTTTCCCTCCTGTTCCTTTGAGGCTGGCTGATGTTGGCTGGTTCACTGCTGTAAAGGAGGATGCCAGGCTTTCACCAGAGAAATGGGGGCAGCAATCAGCATTAATGACATCCTCTGACAGTGAAAGCTGCACGAATCTCTAGATTTCAGTGATAGCTTCTCTCCACGGGGCACGTGGCGCTTCGCAAGCAGAATGGGGAGCATCGCCTTGGATAACGCATCCAGCACTGCCATCTATCACTGCGCTATTCTCTTCTTTACAGAGGGAAAACAACTCCCAGCCATTTATAGCTTACTGCCCTTGAATGTAAACGTATATGCACAAGAGTGCCTCTCTTATTTAAACATCTGTTCTGTTTTGATGAGTCACCATCCAGGTCCAAAACAACAGCCCTGAGAACTGGAACAGGTGAGGAGCTCAGTAGCAAAATTTAGTCCTTTATAGCAGATTTGTGTTTATCACCGTAGAGTTAAAGCTGACTATAAAATTTTGGCTTTAAAGAAGTCAGAGCAGAGCTCGGTTTAAAAAAAAAGGGTACACTTCTGTAATTGTTTTTGAAAAATGATCGTTATTGAACATGTGTCTCGGTAGCGAAGAAAGATATGATAAGTATCATCTAGAAGGTCTTTGTTATTGAGTACTGCCAATTACCACTTCTTTTCAAGCAAATGAGTTTCATATTATGTTCAGCTTGGTTTTAGGAAACTAACAGGTTTCTAAAAATTAAAATTGAGAGCTCGGTCAGGAGGTGAGGAGCCTTTAGAAATTCAAGTACTCTTTCCAGAAAGAGCAAGATGTTTCAGCTGGATGCATTGTATCCCCTACTGCCGATTATCCAGGTTTTTATTGAGGTTTGTTTTTTTTGGTGTTTGAGGTTTTTTAATTATTTTTTATTTTTCATGCTGGCTGTCGTATCTTTGAAAATGACAACGTACCTTTAAGGTCACATGTATTAGCAGAGCTTTGTTGAACTTCATGTGCCTCTCCTTATTGTGAATATTCTGTTTTATTTTAAGCTCCAAAATTTCGGTTGCGGTCTCTGGATAAATAACAGGGAAGAGTCTTTCTCCCATGCTGTACATAGTTCCTGCCTTTCAGGTAGATTCGTATATCCTCCTTATTTACCCATCTGCTGCCGCTCCCTGCTACTTTGAAGCTCATTCTTCATATACCTGGCAATAGTCTCCTTGAAAAGGAATTGAACAGAATATTTTCCAGGACTCCTTTGACTCAGCAGTAATCTCTTTCAGAGGCAGTGACCCCAGAAATAAAGGGTTGCAACCCTAAGGGTGAGCAGCCCCGCCTGTATGTTACCAGAAACTCAGGCAAAGCCTCCTTTTGTCCTGCGCAGATGGCGTGCTTTTTCACCTCATCGGCCTCTCCGCTGTAGCCGTGGAGCGGGGAATTTGTAAAAGATGAGGGTGCTTGTCTGAAAGGAACTTATTCGAACTTCCAGTTCTTAGACAATTTGCTATTTGTGTCCTTTCAGGTTCTTACCCTCTCCCTCCCCACCCTTTCCTTATAATTTCTTTTATAAATACTGTTTCTATTCGCTCCCAGCACCCACCTAGCTCTTGCGCAGCTGCTCAGGGCCGAGGTCTGGCATGGCCTCTACTGGCTGGAGCAGCTCCTTTGGAGGGGAACAGAAAGTTTCTTTCCGTTTTCTGAAATAAATAGCATGGTGTTCTGACAAATCTGGCCTAGTTAGGAGATCCAGGACCTCTTTGCTTTCACAGTCTATGGCTTTGCTGCGGTTGCCTCAAGATGATTTGAAATGCTCAGAAAATATGGTGAATGCAAGATTGAAATGGAATAGGGGCATAGGATGTGCGGATGGAAAATCCAGCGGCAGCGCGAGCTATTGAATTGTTTGTGATGGAGGGGAAAGTGAGGCCTATTACAGCTGTTGGGCTCACGGATTGGTTCTTCAAAATTAGGGACCAAGTACTCACCCCAGATTAGTGGTGCAAAGAGGAATTAAATTTGCCGTACGAGGATAGCTGGGGACAGACTAGGTACGTGGTAATGAGCACGGTGAGTGTGCGGAGAAAATAATGCTGTGATGGGAGCGGAGGTGCATGTATTGTTCTGGCAGCGGGCGGTTGTTCAGCGGGCTTGCTCCCATGGCCATGAAATTAGAAAAATGTTTCTGAACGCCCAACGTCGTTCCCCCATGTGAAAGCTGAGCCTTAGCATACCTGGAGATTTCCTGCGGATTACACAAAAGGGTCCTCTAGTGCTGCAATACCTCTCACCTACGCAGCTTCTTAAGATCAGGAAGCTAGTCATCAGGAACTGAACCAATTCACTTACGAGTTTCATGAACGGTTGAAGGCGGCAGGGAAAACGACAGAACGGGAAAGAAAGGTAAGTGGTCGTGCCATTTCTGTTCATTCAGAAACCCATCACTTTTCAAAATACCACTGAGTATGCCGTCTGCCTTATTTGTAGGCAGGGAAATGGAGCACGAGGGCTTTGGAAGCCGTTCAGGACAGGTGGTGTCCTAGTTTGGATACAACCAGGCAACATTTTAGTTGTGTTAACAGGCAGCGGTTGAGGAATGTGATGAAAGCTTCTGGGTGCTCCACTTCGGATATTCCGTGCTGCAGGCTCCTTCTCTGATGAGAGGTTTCACAGAAAGAGCGTCTGGAAAACAGCAAAGTGGCCTCTTACACAGCTAAGGCTTTTTCAGAATGAAAAAATTCAGAAAGGGCTTTCCTTAAAATTATATGCCCTTGTATTCATCATGAGCCTGCTGTGTGCAGGGTTTATCCTGTTGTTACAGAGAAACAAAAGACACAAAGAGCTCCTGATGGGCATTAGCGATTTTAGAGACACCCAATTTGTATGCGTCTTATGGACTGTATTGCTGAGAGACAATCCTCACTGCACTCCTGTTCCCACCTTTAGGGAAAAGGAGGCGTAATGAGATTTACTAACAGTATGTTTAATAAAGGGCTGGAAGGGGATAGGGATAAGCGGATCTTAGACACTTTTAAATCGCGTTAAAAAAATTGCGGTTCAGATTGAACTGGAAATAACAGTGGCTGGAAGCAGTGCGATGCCTTTAGGTACAGTTGTGTGCACAAACACAGAGAGCTGAGATGATGCACGCTACACTGGAGGGGTACGTTGCGCTGGGTTACTCTGGGAGACAAAGCCAAAATGCCAAAAGGGAGAGGGTAAACACTCCATTTAACAATGAAGGGGCTGCAACATGAATCCTGACAGCCCACGCGTGGCATTAAGAAACGACGCTCGTTGCCTTCAAAAGCCCGGCAAAGCTCGAGTCCCGGCCAGCACACTCTCCTCTGAAATCCACATCCTTGAGTTTTCTCTTCAGCTTTCTGGTGACTGATTGCTGGGGGGGAGGGGGGCATTGATCGAGGTGGAATATTCCTGATTTAACAGATGGAGATGTTTGTTGTTAATGAAGCCATGCTGAATAGTGAGAGGCACCTTTGCGGCAGTGCCATTCCTGCGAACTCAGCGCTGTTGTGCTTGACCTGTGTGTCACGGAACGATAACAAAGGGGAAAACTGCCCCATTTGAACATAACACAATAAAGATGGACCGTGATTGCTGTGTTTGTTTTAGAGCCCCGAGAGCAGCAGGTTGGGTGTTTTGCATGTAGAGCCATACAAGAAGACAGCATAAATCTTTTTTGTGGTAGAATCTGGTCTGGTTAAAGGGGTCAGTCTTCCCAGATGGAGGTGTCAAACTGAGCCCTTGTATCACGGACAGCTTCTGTTCCTAAGTGAAGCAGCATTTATAATGCTACTAAAATACAGCAGTAAACAAAGTACATGAAGGCTTGACAGTCACATTAGCAAAGAGCTACAGTGAAATGACTGCGAAGAAGGAAAAAAAAGCTTGGGCTATTTGCAGAGCAAGAAAAATGGAACTGGTTTTGACAGATAAGACAATGCGGCTCTGGGTCAGAAGAGCTTTGTCTGTCTTTTTCGTTGCTGCAGATGAAAAATGGTGCCTTCAAATTTTAACCAGAGAGATTTGGATTTTAACGAGCATCCATCTCTGAGTCTTCCAATTAGGGGAAGCATATTTACAGCTAAACTCAAAAGAATAAATTTTATTCAGTGGGTATGAATCGGTAAAATCTGGATCATTCAGCATAGCTGCAATGTGGTTTTCATATTGTATAATGACAGGTGATTTTTTCGAAGAGTATAACACGAGCAGAAGCAACCACTTTACAAATAACTTACGACTAATGAATTTCCCCTGATTGCAAATAGTCTGTGGCCAGAAAAGTATTTTATTGGAATTCCTGTGGCATCACCCAACATTGCTGGGCAGACGTGTTACAGGAGTAACATTTTGCCTGTAAAAATAGAAGCAGTTGTCTGGACTGTTGTATTATTCCTCAAATATTCAGAGTGATCCTAGGGCCAGGATATCCCATTGCAAAACGTCTAAAATTGTGGACTTTTTAAGATTTAAGTTATCTTGCTGTTGCCTGATTACACTGGCAGAACTCATGTAGTCATGGCATCCATTTTTCTGTTTGTCTTAAAGCTAGTCTATGACCTTATAACAAGCTAGAAACTAATAGCAGAAATCCAGATTCTGGATTGGGGAGCCCACTTGACGATCCCTTACCCACACCTGGTGCAAGGACTCTGCTGAGGCTGGTCTCGAAGGTTGGGCTCTCCCTTAAGGTGGGCAGCTCAGAGCAGAAAGCTTGCTCAGGCGCCTTCCAGGAATGATCCATTGATTCTAGGGAGACTACGTTGGGATTTTGCTTTGAATTACGTGGGAGAGGAGTCTGTCTCTCTTTCCTGATTACAAAGGCGCTCTTCGGTACACAGTAAAGCCTTGCTGATGATCAGGTAAAAATGAGTTTTATGGATTGCTCTGTGTTACAGCATCTAAGCATGGTTGCCTGCTTTTATCATTTGAGACAGATGTAAGCCTCATGTAAAGGGAGGCGGAGGGCTATGCTTTTTACTTATTAGTATTTATCAGGGGTGTGGAGAATAGATGTCCGACCTTTGTACTCAGGCACTTTTAAAATTGATGCTAATGTACCAACCACCACATCTTCATGTTAATCTTGTGAATCATATAGGAATCTGGAGCTGCATTTCTCTAGAGGAAGAACAGTGTATTAGCTGTAACCACATGGAACTATTGACAGATTGTCACTATAAAGGAGAAAAAAAGATGAAATAACAGTACAGAGTTTTCTGTCTTCCTGGTATATATTTGTCTTTTGTGTTTTAAAAGGCTGGGAGCCATCCTTGCTCGCGCCAGAAGCGTGTTGTCACTTAGTGCTAGGCTGGTTGTGTAACCAGCCTGCAAAGGGTTCGGGTAACGAGCCCTGTCAGGAGCGCAATCGGAAATGGTAATTGAAATTGAAAGTGGTATCTCCCAGGCTCCCTCCCTTCGGTAACTCTCAGCTCCTGCTCCGAGACCTGAAATACCTCACTTGTTTGTGCGCTAACATGAAGCAATCAAAGCGAGGGGGTGAAGGGAGGCCTCTAGAATAAATTGGTTGTCAAGGTGGTTCTGGTATTGATCGGGTTCTGCTGCTTATGTGAAATGGGCTTATTTCTGCGCGGCACTTGGTTTTACTGCACGATGGGGAAGAAGCTTTTTGGATAATACCCTTTCCACATGCATGGCAGTATAGTGAATTCTCCTGTCCCCCACCAACAATAATAGCAAGGGAAGAAATGAAGGTTTACATTAAGCGAGTTTGAAAGTCTTCCCAAAAATTGGACGTCGTAATATGCAAGCCTTCTCCCAAGGTTTGTGGTGGTGCTCGGCTTTGTTAAGGTTTAAAATATCTTCTGCCTCGTTTGTCCCTGAACATTGTTTCCCACTATCATTTTCTTGCTGACAATATCCAGCAATCAACATACGCTATAAAAAGCCCTCAATACGGCCATAATCCTCTCCTAGAATGACGGGGAGTCAGCTATTCTGATTTGGAAAGGAGGTGAAAACGCAGAATATGTATTAGTGGTCTTCTGACAATGTTTATGACCCTAAACCTCGCGAAAAGTAATTTTGCAAATTTTCTGCTCTAGGGCTGCCCACCTCGAGAGGTGAATCTGTAGCTTTTGGCATTGAGAGCCCTCGACGCCTTCTGCTTGCGTCTCTGCAACGGCAGCCCTAATTAGCACATGTGCACACGTGTGCACATGCTCACATACGCCCAAAATGTCCTGTCTTTAATTAGGCTCTGTCTTCACCTAGCGCGGTGCCAATACTCCTTTACACCTGTCAGCTGCATGAGAGATTTCTGAAATGGAAAGCGAGAAACCTTTTGGCAGCGTGGTGAAGCCAGGCGTGCCGGCTAGTTAATGGGAGATCTTGGGACAGGGCCTGGGAACTTCACACGGGCGCCTTTAGGAGCTGACAACAGCAGAGCGAGTAGGTATCTCTAGCTGTTAGAGAAACTGGGAGCCAAGGCATAACCTGTCATGTCATATGGCTGCTATTTAAGCGTCACTTCCTCCAAGCTCAGGATCAGTGCATCCCAAAGAGAAAGAAATCAGGCAAGGGAAGAAGGAGACCTGCATGGCTGAGCAGGGACCTTCTGAAAAGGCTCAGGTGGAAGAAGGGAGTTTACAATAGGTGGAAGAAGGGGCTGACTGCTTGGGAGGAATACAAGAATGCTGTCAGGGTATGCAGGGAGGAAACAAGGAAAGCCAAGGCAGCCTTGGAATTGAACCTGGCGAGAGATGTCAAGGCCAACAGGAAGGGTTTCTTTAAGTATATAGGAGACAAAAGGAAAACTAGGGAAAATGTGGGCCCGCTGTTGAATGAGACAGGTGCCGTGGTGACAGATGATGCAGAGAAGGCGGAGCTGCTAAATGCCTTCTT
>VZSZ01006750.1:0-63448 GCA_013398815.1 Ibidorhyncha struthersii | reverse complement strand
AGTGCATGAGGCAGGTGAGGTTTGCCTCCGGTTGAAACCCTGTCCGCCCTGTCCTCGCTGGAAGAGCGTATGCTGCCTGTGTGCTTGGTTGGTGTTGGAAAGCAGGGAGAGCGTTTGCATTTGCCGCTGAGCATTTTCGTGTTCCCATTGTTCCAGATGCAAAACAAGGTGTTGCCTGAAGCTGGCTGTGAATCCAGCTCACCTGCTGTGCAGAGGTCCACACCCCCAGCAACCGCATTTGTGCTCTGAGCTGAAATAAGCCTTGTCTCAATGCGTTCAACAAGGTTTTAGAGAGAGCGGAGCTGGGGAAGCTTTGCAGGACCCTCATGACACCAGGTAAGTTGGCTCAAAAAGATTCTGGACTGTTGTGAGATTGCAGGGGGAAACTGCACCCAGTGGACATAAATGCTCCTACAGTATAGGTTGCTACCGTCCCTCCCGCTGTGTCTGGACACGTCTCACCTAGAAATGGCAACACCAAGAAGACAGGAATAGCAATCAAGTTTGGTTTTCATCAGAAAATGGTGGTCAGTAGCAGTGATTGAGAAAAGAGCCACCCTTCTTAGAAATGGTGTTTAGTCAACATGAGCGCTCATGGAAAAGGAGAAGGAAGCCAAGACCACCAAGAATGACCTCACCGTCACAAACAAGTGCAATGGGGCAAGAATGGATCAAACTCTTACTAATATTTTTCAGCACATGCCTGGGAAACAGTGCCAGCACTGCAACAGGGTGTGACTTAAAATAGTGCATGGTATACACAAAGTGTGATATGTAACAAAACAAATTCTTAAGAAAAATACACTGAGAGTGCAATTAAGTAGCACCACTGTACAAAACAGAATAGTCAATACAATATCATATATAATTGTTATCCTGTAGTACTCCAATAGGTGTAGATTCATACATAGAATATATTTTATTCATAAAAATACTGAGAGTAATTACATTGTTATACTCCATGATCTCATTACATCCTAGGTCATAAGTAACATGTAAGACATATTATAACAGTTAATACGTAAAATACTGACATAATAACTGAAAGTGTAAATAATATATTAAAAGTTACATGTACAATTATGTGAAAGTGAACTAGACAGTAAATAGACAACTGTCTTGTATAGCCAATGGGCACTGCATATAATATAATCTCTATACAGTCTATGGTTGGTACATGCAATCTTTTCCTTGCATTATACATAATGTTTACATACTAAACTCAGGAGGACTCTTCTGTCTATACATACCATCTACCCTTATTCAAAAAGCCCCTTGTAGGTCTACCCTGTCCACTCAAAATGCAGGACGAGGGGGGCAGGGGCACGAGTCAGACCTTTTGTAGTAACGTATAGTTTTATTAGATATTTACCATATAGCATCTCTATTCCAATTTTCTTTTACTCAGTCATGGTTGTTGCTCATATACTTCTGTCAAAGTTGTCTCCTTTAGTTGCACAGTTGTTTCTGTTCTTGCTGGAATTGGGAGGCTGTATATGATGCTGCATCCTCCATCCTTCCCCACCTTCACACCTCAGGCTGTTTTATTTTCATGCTGTGATTCTTGAGAAGAGGATGAAATTATTTCATCTTACAGGCAGTGTCACATCTTTTGAGCCTGAACCACTCAGTCATCTTTTTCATTTACAGAGCCATGTGGTGCAATATAGCAGCCATTGTCCAGACTTCAGGGTAGAGCCCCCTCATTGAGATGTAGACTTTGGTGGGAGCATATACAGGTGTCGGTGTCTGAAAAAGAGAGGGGAGCGTTTTAAAACAGCAGCAGCAGCAGACTGGGGCATGGAGCCAGCCTCGCATGTCACACAGCAGCACCCTAAGCATTACCCCCATGGAAAAGCACTGTGCTTTTCTGAAGCTGTTAGCTGGAAAGATTTTTAGAGCCATGCATTGTGCAAATTGCTCCTGCTGTTTTAACATCAGGGGAGTGGGAGAAAGTAAGCCTGAGTTGACTCATCGCTTCCCTTCCTATGAAGGAAGTACCCAGCTCACTTGTAATTTCTCTTGCTGGCAGTGACAACAGCCAAGACCCTTCCCACATTAGCTAACCGCTTGTGTCAGGCAAAGGTAACACTGTCATTGTCATGTTTTTTGCTGCAACTCCAACTTCTGTTGCTTAATGACTGGGAAAGGGCACCTGGAAAAGGGAGACTTTAAGATGGGTTGTGTTTCCACACCTGTTACCTGAGCCATATAATCTCAGAAACATTTAGGTTACAAAAGAAATTAAAGATCATCAAGTGCAACCATTAACCTAACACCGCTGAGTCCGCAACTACAGCCTGTCCCCAAGCACCACATCCACATATCTTCTGAAATACCTCCAGGTATGGTGACTCCACCACTTCCCTGGGCATCCTGTGCAATGTTTGATAACCCTTTCAGAGAAGAAATTTTTCTTAATAACCATCCTAAACCTCCCCAGCATAACTTGAGGCCATTTGCTTTTGTCCTATCACCAGTGACACTTCTAGACTAACCCCCACCTCACTACAGCCTTCTTTCAGATAGCTATGGAGGTCTATAGACCTAATAAGGTCTCCCCTCAGCCTCCTTCAGGCCAAACCACCCCAGTTCCCTCACCTGCTTAAGACTTGTTCTCTAGACCCTTCACCAGCCTTCTCTGCGCACACTCCAGAATCTCAATGTCTTCCTTGTAACAAGGCGTCCAAAACTGACCACAGTATTTGAGGTGCAGCTTCACCAGTGCCAAGTACTGGGGGGTGATCACTGCCCTAGTCCTGGTGGCCCCACTGTTTTTGATACAAGCAAGGATGCTACTGGCCACCTTGGCCACCCCAGCACACTGCTGGCTCCTATTTGGGGACCATTCCATCATCACAGGTGACTCCAGTCTACCCAAAACCAGGGAGGCCTCCAGTACCCTTACCACATAGCTGCTGTGGACCTCTGCTGCTCTTTTACCACCACTAGCTCCAAAAGTACAGCCAAAATTTTGGGAGGTGTATACCTTTCAACAACTTCTATTTGGCTGTATCACTTCCACCCAAACACACTCAGCAGGCCAACCAGCTGCTTAGGTTCTGGCCCCACAGACTTACAAAAGCATCTAAAAAGGCAGCGTCACAGGAAAGCAGAAGCTTTCTGCATCTCCCAAGGAGCATTAGGAAGGGGCTGAAGGCAGCAAATGCCAATTTTGGTCCAGAGGGGCTATAAAGCAGACCCCTCGCTCAAGCCCCCTAGCCCCAAAGGCCTGTTTGGGTGACATCATGTCCCAAAGCCATCTCCAAATGCTGGGATCCCTCAGTTGTGCTGGGCTCCCATGATCCTCTCCTCATCACTTTCAACCTCAAAAGGGATGGACCACCTTGTTTAAACCACCATGAGAAGACAGACAAGCCTCTCCTGCAGGCAGTCAGGTAGACACAACCTAATACTTGCTGTCTACAGTCAGCTCTAACAATAAACCTGTTGCTCTCAGTGAAGCTGCAGCACCTTACACCAAAGTAAGACCCAGCACCCTGTTTTGACTTACCTGATACCACCTTCATGTCCTTGCTGTAATGCAGCATTTTTCAAGGGCGTGAAATATCCAGGAAACATGAAAATGATCAGGAACACCTCCTGGTCCTGAAAACCCATAAGCAAAGACTGTTGAAGCCACGTCACAATCATTAAACCAACCACCCAAAGCCACCCTTGTTATGTACAGGCTAAACACAAGCAGGCAGTGTCCTTGACAGCTGTGGGAATGCACATGTTCATGCAAGACTTCAGAAAGCAAAGGGGCTGTGATTTGCAGCCCCATTGCTAAACAAAAAGGGACAGAGTTGGGCAAGCTGCACACACAGCCCCTTTCCACAGGACACGCTTCACAAGCACCACTGCTGGTGACCCAGACTGAGAGCAGCACTGGGGCCAACATCACACCCTCCACCCCCACATAAGCCTCAATGCAGCAGAGCTAAGAGGAGAACAGCAAACAGTGGTCCCAAACTTGGCTGAGGCAGCTCCAAAGCAGACATCAACCCAGGGCTGGATTCCTCAAAGGGAGGAGGCTGAGGTGCCCCCAGCATAGGCAGGGGCAGAAGGAAGACACCAAGGAGGACACAAGGGCAGGAGCTCAGAAGGCCCACAGGCACTACAGTCAGGGTTACAGCTGACTTCCCAGCTGAACTCTCACTTGACAGCTGCAGGGGTCAAACAGCCAAGTGCCACGTGGCTCTTGAGCTGCCAAGAGCTCCCAAGTAGACCCACATCACTGGGAGGATGTGGGCTTGGAGGGCCCAGAGCTTGGCCAGCCCCAAGTCCCTAATGGGGTACAGGTCCCACAACCTGGTGTCTGGCTCCAGAGAGGCAAAGAGTGCTGCTAGATCAAAGTTCAGACACTCATCTGTGCCCAAGGTGGGCCAGGAGATATTCTTCCTCTCCCACACTGCTTGTTTGCCTGGCTTTACTTGTTTTGGATGGGACTCTATCCCTGTAGCCTCCTTATCACCATGTAAATAGAAAAAATTGAAGGCATTTACCTTGAATTCTGCTAAACTCTTGTCCTCACTGCTTCTGTGGGGCAGTGGGTGCCCGAGGCTCAGCAGGACTTGCCAGAGGGTGAGTTTTCTTGGTCTGGGTTGCCCTCACCAGCTTCCCCCTTGGCTGGATGTCCACACCTGTTGTGGTTTGAGAAACCCATCACAATCTAATGTTGTTCAGGCAATCATTCTATCACCCAGTGACCCCTCCCCACCCAGGAAGGGGAATCAGGGGAAAAAACCCTACAACTCAGGAAACCCAGGACCTGAAATAGAAACAGATTTAACAGTATAAGACTAGATAATTAACATTAATAGCACTAAAGAACCAATATTGATCCCACACCAACACAGAATACACAAGGATTATACTCAGCCCCTTCTATCCATGGGAAGCTGTGCACTCCCAGCAGTGGACATGGGACACTGCCAGCGCTGCAGCTTTGGGAGGAAGGGCTCAGGGCTCCGGTACCAGGGCAAGAAGTTCTCAGGATGGCAGCCATCAAGGGAGAGACAGAACTATGCAGCAAATCTTCCGATTTATACTGAAGGTGACATTCGGGGCTTGAAATCATCCTGTCCCCCAGCTCAGGTCAGGCACTCAGGCCTCTGCTCCTTATCCCCACGCCTGGCAAGCTCAAAAACACTGACACCATGAAACTGACAAACCATAGCTGGCTGCAGAGTAAATATTTTGACCAATTCACACACTAGAGTCTTTCCCAAAGTGCAGTCTTCCCAAGTATTAGAAGAGCAATTAGTCCTGTGTCACTCAAGCCAGGACATGCCACCCCTTATTTCATACCTTATGTAACACAAGTTACTGTTCTATTTTATTCTAATAATTATACACACACAAATACAGCCTCTAAAGGTACAAACCTTTCTTTTAAGGCGTCCACTGAATTTCTTCAGTTCATGTAGGAGTCCCACCTACCATAATAGTTTTTCAGAGCAGCAATGTGACAGTCAGTCATCGGATGGGGACCATGCCTCTTCTTTCAACCTTCCCAGCAGCCAGTGCCTGATGGGGGATGTGATATATCCCCTCCATACCAGGCTCTTTAGCCCTGGCGTCTAATAAGGTCACTGCAGAAGTGAGTCCCATTGTCTGACTCAATTCTCTCTGGAGTACCACATCACTACAACACTTGTCTTTCAAGGCCTGAAATAGTGGTACAGGCACTGGCGTAAGACACAGCACATGTTTCCAGCCATCCCGTTGTGGTTCCCACCAGTGTGAACACACAGCATTTGCCCTGCTGGGTCCATGGAAGGGAGATAGACTCCCTTTGCCAGGCCTCTTCATACTTACAGTTCAGCCACTGTTCTCCGTACCACAAAGATCTCAACCCTTCAGCTTGCTTCATTTCAGCACACATTTCACAGTCATGGACAGCCTGGAAAATAGCCTCCACAGTCAAATGCACCCCTCGGTCAAGAGCCCATCTGCACATTGCAGCTCTCTGTGGAAGGACTGGAGTGTCATGATCATCTAAGATAAAAAACAATTCACCCTCATGTTGCCACTCCAAGGCTACTTGGGACACTTGAACCTTAGCAGCCCCATCCATCTGCTGGTTGTTCTGTTCGTCCTCAGGGGCCCAACTCATGGCCATATGGGCATCAACATGACATATCTTGCCACAAGTCAGCAGCCCAGATGGGTTTACCTCTGTGCTGCCTCTGCTCTTCCGTCACTGCTTTAACCATCAGCACATGTACATCCATGAGTCAGTAGAGAGACAAAGCACCAGACACTTTTTGTCCCTCAGCAACACCTAAAGCCAATTGGATGGCTCTCACTGTTGCAAACTCACTCCGTTCACCCACTCCTTCAGCTGCTTCCGCAACTTGTCGAGCAGGACTCCACACAGCAGCTTTCCACCTTCACTGGTTTTCTATAATACAATAAGACCCATCAGGGAACAGCATAAATCACCTCTCAACTGCTCTTCATTGATTATATGGTGGAGCCTCCTCAGCACACACCACCCACTCATCAGTTGCATAATGGGTGGAAGGACACTGCCCTTTAAATATCCAGTTCAACACTGGCAACCAGGGCACCAGGAGGAGCACTGCTTCAGTACCAGTTACCTCCAAAGCACCTCCAACTCCCTACTACACTGCCAGCATCTCTTTCTCACCAGTAGTATAACAAACCTCTGATCCTCCCACTGTGTCGGCCTCAAGACTTTCTAGGTGCCCTTTGCCAGAGACTCCACATACAACTGTTCCCCTCTGCTGCAGTTTAAAGCTCTTTTTATGCATCTTGTCCTGTCCGAATTGTCCCAAGAGCTACTGCATGAACAATCTCCCATTTCCTAATTCCAAGGCCTGATTGCTGCTCAGGGCCCCATTTAAAAATCATTCTTCTCTCTAATCACTCCAGAGAGAGGGCTCACATTCTGACTGGAACCAGGAATATGCCTTCTCTAGAAACCCACAACACCCAAAAAGGCTTGTGATTCCTTTTTGCAGTAGGGGGTGACAAAGCTGTTTTATTACTGACATCCTTTGAGGTCTGACAGTGCCTATTCTTGCCACTCAGTTCCTACAGGCTAGATCTCTCAGGCAGGTCCCTTGACCTTACCTCATTGGATGGCAAAAATACCTTCCAGAAGAATTTGAGTTACCTTCTCCCCTTTCTCAGAAGATTCTGCTGCTGTATTGCACTGTACCATGATGTCACCAATGCATTGCAGGTGTTGTAGAGCTCCACCCTTCTCCAGGGCAGGCAGGGTCAGTCCAGGGCAAACAGTAGGGCTGTGTTTCCACCCCGGGACAGTCTATTTCAGGGGTACTGGATGCCACTCGTGGTGGAAACAAACTGTGGCCTGCACTCTGCTGCTAAAGGAAGAGAGACAAAGGCATTAGTAATGTCAGTTGCAGCATTCCACTTCACTCCCTTTGACTCCAGTTCATAAGGAAGGTCTAACATATCTGGGACAGCAGCACTCAAAGGTGGTGTTACTTCATTCAGACCATGATTGACTACTGTCAGCCTCCACTCCCCTTATGGGACTGTTAAAGGGTGAATCAGTCTTACTGGTCACCCCTCAGCTTTCCAGCTGATAGATCAGCTTCTGAACAGGCAAAGAACATGAACTAGTGCAATATTGTCTCCTATGCACCATTTTCTAGCCAACGGTCCCAACTGCTTGGCTTCTCTACCATCTAAGTCCAAACTGTCAGCTCCAGTACCCCAGCATGAGCTTAGCCACATAATCACTTGCTCACCCTCCTTACAGCTGTAACCCTTGTGCAGGTCTCAGCTCACTGAAGAAACTACTCCATCACTATCCCTTCCTCGTGGGATGTCCCTGGTTGACCATCGCTATCTGCTCATATTGCACCTTTCCTCTTCTGTACAAGGTTGGCACTAGCACTGATGAGGTCCGTAGGTCAGCTGCATCATCCATCACTAAGGTCACAGTAGGTCTAGTGCTCATTGCAGCTGTGGGCGTTGTCTGAGTAGATGAGGTCTGGATAGGATTAGTGGCTTCCATGGGGGCTGATGGGGTCCATACAGGTATAATGCATGTCACAGGGACTGGGGGGCCTGCACAGGTACAGTGTCTACTGTGGGGCCCAGCAGGGTTGCTGCTGGATGTTTCCCTCTACAGTAGATACAGCCAATGAAGAAAATCAAGCCCGCAAAACCTAATAACCTAAGCACAATAATCAACACATTCCGAGGGGATTCCAAACTCTCGGAAACTGGTACTGTTGGTGCCACTTGAGCATACAAAATCTCACAGGACATCCCCCACCATGGCTAAATGGCACGTAATTTAACGGAGGGTATCATTATGCACCATGTCCAGCAGAGACCTCCTACCATCCCAAGGTGAGTCCCACCCCTGCGATTCTCAAGATGCTATTACACAGGTGACAAAACCCAGAAAGATTATAGAGCCCCAATAACACATCAAAATACCACCACACGAAACAACAAGGCGATGTTTTTAAGACCACATTTGGCAATGGTAAGCTGCCCTAAATCAGTGACAAACAGCTCTCTCACAGCTCCCAGTCAAAGTTTAGACAAAGACAGCAGAGGACTCCAACTACATTCCCTTGAAACCATTCCAACAGAGTCATCAGGAATGTTTGACAATTCCAATCAAGCCTCTTCAAAACTTCAACCCTTCCAAACTCTCCAATCAAAACCTACAGTCTTCTCAGCACTATTTACATTAAGTGCAAAACATCACCTTGAGGGCTAAATTTGTGCAAGCCCCACACTGGTCACCAAATTGGAGAAACCCATAACAAATTATTGTCATTTGGACAATCATTCTATCAACCAATGACCCCTCAACACCCAGGAAGGGCAATAAGAAAACACAAAAAATGAGGAAACCCAGGAGCTCAAATTTTAACACATTAAGATCAGGTTATTAACATTAATAGCACTAAAGACCCAATACTGATCCCAAGACCAACACAGAATATGCAAAGATTCTACTCAGCCCCTTCTATCCGGGGGAAGCTGTGTACTCCCAGCAGGGGACAGCAAACGTGGGACACTGCCAACACTGTGGCTTGAGGAGGAAGGGAAGGGCTCAGGGCTCCAGCACCAGGGCAAGAAGTTGTCAGGGTCACAGCCATCGAGGGACAGACAAAACTACACAGCAAACCTTGTGATTTGTACTGAACATGATGTTCATGGAATGAAATAATCCCGTTGCCCAGCTCTGGCAGAGCAATTGGGTGTCACTGCTCCTCATCCCCACACCTGCCGAGCTCAAAAACACTGAGACCATGAAACTGACAAATCATAGCTGGCTGCAAAGTAAATATTTACACACTAGAGCCTTTCTAAAAGTGCAATCTTCCCAAGTATTAAAAGAGAAATTAGGGCTGTGTCACTCAAACCAGGATACTCCACCCCTCATTTCATGCCATATGTAACAGTAACTTAAATGTGACATATATTTGTGTGTATAAACATATTAGGTGAAAATAATTCCCTAAAATTATTAACTCCACCTTCAAGAGGTTCATTGAATTCCTTCAGTTCAAAACTAGAAGTCCCACCTATGATAAGAGTATTCCAGGGCAAGAACAGGTGATGTGCCACTCACTCAGTTTTTGGGTGGGGACCAGGACTCAATGCAGGATGGCAGACATGGGGAGGTGGGCACAGCGATGTTGTGCTCACAGCGAGCATGTTCCCTGTCACTGGATGCCATTTGACAAACTTGCCTCAGGTTTCATTAGTGCTACATCATCCTGAAAAACACTGAGTACTGTTACCATAATGGAATAATTAACACCACACATACCAAAACTAAGGTTTCCCACCCAAAAACACATCTCCTAAAGTTTTACATCAAACTTCTCCATTCCCCCACATCACCCACCAGGTATTCCCCAGTTCTTCAGCAAAAGCAACCCCACCACCCACCACTAGCTCTGCCTTTACCTGAGGCCAGGATAACCCAGACTGTTTTTCCCAACACACTCTTCACATGCACAATGGGGACCTTCTCCCCCTCTACAGGAGGCAAAAGCTCTGACTGAGTAGGACCAGCTCAGCTGGCAGTTCCCCTGGTGCTGACTAACCAGGTGGCTTCTGATAAATGCTCAGCCCACTTCTTTAATGTTCCAGAACTCATTGCTTTCCAGGGAGTCTTCAGTAGTCCATCACATCCTTTGACCTTCCCAGCAGCTGGTGCATGACAGGGGATGTGATATATCCCCTCCATACCAGGCTCTTTAGTTCAGGCATCAATAAGGTTCATTCAGAACTGAGAACCACTGTCTGTCTCAATTCTCTCTGGAATACCACATCACTTGACTTTCAAGGCCTAAAAATAGCATAATGGGCAGCGACATGAGACCCAGCACATGTTTCCAACCATATGGTGATTGCTCTCACCAGCTTAAGCACATGGCATTTGCCCTGGTAGGTCCTTGGAAGGGAGGTAGACTCCATTTGCCAGGCCTCTCCATACTTACGGTTCAGCCACTGTTCTCTGTACCATAAAGGTTTTGAGCTTTCAGCTTACGCAGTTTCAGCACACAATTCACAGTCATGGGTAATCTGTGAACTAGTTTCTGTAGTCAAATGCACCCCTTGGGCTCTAGCTCATCTAGACGTTGCAGCTCTTCCTTGGGGTCCTGAAGTGTCATGGGCACACTGAGCTAAAAAACAATTCACCCTCATGTTGCCAATCCAAGTCTACTTGGGACACTTGAACCTCAGCAGCCACATCTACCTGCTGGTTGGTCTGTTCTTCCTCAGGGGTCCAACTCATGGCCATATGGGCATCTACATGATGTACCTTCACAGACAGCTGTCCAAGCAGGCAGCAATATCTTGCCACAAGTCAGCAGCCCAGATGGGTTTACCTCTGCACCACCAGTTGCTCTTCTGCCACTGCTTTAACCAACCCCACAAGCCATGTGCCAGCATCCATGAGTCAGTAGAGAAACAAAGCACCAGACACTTTTATCCCTCAGCAACACCCAAAGCCAGCTGGAATCACTTCAGCAAACTCACTCCACTCACCCACTCTCTCAGCTGCTTCCACAGCTCATCAAGTAGGACTCCACACAGAAGCTTTCCACCTTCACTGGTTTCCTGCAATACAACAAGATCCATCAGTTAACAGCACATATTGCCTCTCATTTGCTGATAATTGATTATACAGGCAGGCCTCCCCACCACACACCACCCTCTCCTCCAGGGACCCTCCAAAAACCATGTCTTGCAACCAATTCCTGATCACCTCTTAAATAACTTGAGAATTGGGGTTCCCTATTCAAGCTCACTGAGTAATTAGTGATACCCTTTTACTCCACTTCACATCAGTTGTGTGATGTGTGGAAGGACACTGGCCTTTAAACATCCAGTTCAACACTGGCAAGCGGGGTGCCAGGAACTCTGCTTCAGTACCAGTTACCTCCAAAGCACCTCAACTCCTTCCTATGCTGCCAGTATCTCTTTCTCAGCAGTACTGTAACGAGCCTCTAATCATCTATATGCTCCACTCCAAAATCCATGAGGTCAGCCTCAAGTATCTCCAGGTGCCCTTTGCCAGAGACTCCAGGTAGGGCCATTCCCCCACTGCAGTGTAGAGCACGTTGGTTTTGTTTTTGTTTTTTTTTAATCATATCCTGTCCAAACTGGCCCACAGACATGAACAGCCGCCCATTTCCTTAGTCTAAAGGCTGATGGCCTCTCAGAGCCCCATTTAAAGTCATTCTTCTCTCTTGTCACTCGATAGAGAGGGCTCACAGTCTAGCTGGAACCCAGACTATGCCTTCTCCAGAAAACCACAACACCTAAAGTGGCTTTGTGTTTCCCTTTTGGGAGTAGGGGGTGACAAAGTTCTTGTTTTATTACTGACATCCTTTGAGGTCTGACAGTGCCCATCTTGCCACTCAGTTCCTACAAACTGGATCTCTCAGGCAGGTCCCTTGACTTTACTTCATTGGATGGCAAAACCACCTTCCAGAGGAATTTGAATTCCCTCCTCCCCTTTCTCAAAAGCCTCTTCTAACTGTATTACCCCATTACACAATGGTATCATCATGTCACCAGTGCATTGCAGGAGTTGTAGAGCTCCACCCTTCTCCAGGGCAGGCAGGGTCAGTCCAGGGCAAACAGTAGGGCTGCGTTTCCACCCCTGGGACCGTCCATTCCAGGGTTACTGGAGGCCCCTCCAGGTAGAAGCAAACTGTGGCCTGCACTCTGCTGCTAAAGGAAGAGAGACAAAGGCATTAGCAGTGTCAATGGTAGCATACCACTTCGCTCCCTTTGACTCCAGGTCATAGGGAAGGTGTAACGTATCTGAGACAACAGCACTCAAGCGTGGTGTAAATAAGTCAGTCCTAAAATAAATAAATTAGTCCTTTGTTGCTCAAACCACAGCAACACCTTAAGCCAAATTTATATTTGTTGGTGTGGAAGAATTACTTGAAGATGTCCTGTTTCCTCGTTGGAGTATGGCAATTTACGGGTTGCAAGCATGGCTTGGCTAGTGGTCATTTTTCTTTCCCCTCTACACAATGTATTCTCCTCCCTGGTTTTGAAGAACACCATCAACGTAGTATGAAAATTGCTCAGAAGTGAGAGGCAGGGCAGACAGCCTCCAACTGCACCAAGCCCAATTTTGGATTTCAGGAAGGGCCAGATTGCCCTGGACCATGCTTACATGAGCTGGAAGGAGACCTGGCTGCACAGACTACCACTGGTTTGCCCATCAGTCTTGCAGGGCTCTTGCATCCACCTCCTGCCCACATCCACCTGTGTGGGCTCAGATACAGACAGCCAAGTGCCTCCCATAACTACTCCACAGAGCCCCTTCTTCTCTACTTTTGTTTCTCCCACTTCCAGCAACCCTCTGATCACCAGGAGGAATAATAAATACACAGCCTAGGTGCCCAGGACCACAACTTTCCCACCCTCAAATCAGACACAGAGCCATTCTCTTGTTGTCACCCCTCTTCCCCCATCTTTGAGAGAGGAGACAAGTTCAAAAAGACACTCTCCAAGTATTCAAGTTTTCTAAGGAAAAAGTTCACAGCCCTTAAATTTAAAAGCCTCACTAGAAATCTAACATGGACCTACAGACATGCAAAGCTGCAGAGGCTACCTGCACACATAGGCACTTTCTATATGCTTAGTCAAAAGCAAAATAGTTTTAACATCCATAACCCACTAAGAAGCAGTTAGTTACCACTTACCTGAGGCTGGCAGGAGATACAGCATTGCAACCCCCACCCTAAGCGCTGTTTCCACACCAGCTCCCCTTGCCAACTCAGCAAGGCAGAGTCAGACCTGGACTCTCAAACAAACTTGGACTCATAAGCCCACCACCCACCAGGAAGAAGCATCCTCACAGGCCTTTTAAGGCTGCCAGAGGTGCTCTGCCCTGCCCTGCCCTGCCCACCACTGCCCCACGCCCTCTCCCCCCCTGGTGCTAAATGTCCCTCAGCTGTGGCCATTTTGCTTCACCCTGCCTTTCTTGGTGCTGTCGTGTTGGGGAGGGGGGGGGAACTGCTTGCATCTGTGGGGCATGAGCTCTCCCAGCCAAAATGTGGCTTTGGCTTTGTTTTTTGTTTTTGGTTTGGTGGGGTTTTTTTTATGTATATTATTCTGGGACACATCTCTTGCCTTCAAAGCATTACCCAACAGCAACTGGAAAAATTTGCTGCAAACACCTCTAGCAGTGCAAGTGCATACTTTAGGGCTGAGAGACTTCAGGCTCCTCCACAAACATCGCATTGCTCCAGGTAGGGCACGAGCTCCTGCAGGAGTCCTGAAGAAACCGTCTTCTAGGTTTTAATAAAGGCAACCCACAGGAGGATGGGGCTGAAAGGTCTGACTTGTAACTACACAAGGGACAAGTAAAAGAAAATTAAAAAAAAACCCAACAACACAAGGGAAGTGTTTTCTGGCATGGCTTTGGTGCAAACCATCAAGTAAGTCCTGCCTTGCCATCCCTGAGAGCACCCCGTGTTGTGTCCCTGCTGCCTGGCAGCACGGCTTGGTCTGCAGTTCCAGGGAGGTGACAGAGCCACTGTTGTCGAAGGTGCGAGGGAGGAGGGAGGCAGGACTGAGGCATGTGGATCTCAGTCCAGACAAGATCCCTGCCATGCAGGGCTGAGGGCAGACAGGGGTGTGCAGAGCTGAGAGTTGGTGTGCAGTGGGGAGCATGCCTGCCTGAATTACATGCCAGATCTCATTGATCCATAGGAGCCTGTGGTAGCATTTTTATCTCTTGTAAGAAAATAGAATAAAAGCCATTTCCCCCCCCCCCCCCCCCCCACCCAGTTCCCTGGCAAGTGTGTTGTTAGGAATGTATCTAAAATAAATATTTTTGAAGTGCATATTTTCTTCCATAAAATTGCCTCTGAGGACTTGCAAAGCAAAGTGCATTTGCAGAGTAGGAAGATAGTAGGGGCAAGATATTAAGATAATTACGTCTTTCTTTGAGTGAGTCTACTTAAAAGCAGCTTTAAAAAAAAGGCATATTGAAAAAAGATCCTCTGGACTCCAACTTCTCTAAGGGTCCATCTGTCCCTACTTAACCACCCTTGCACACGCAGGGGAGCTCTGGTGGCGGTGCCATTGTAGGGGATTACTTGACCAGGGTAACGGGATGGCTTTCTCCTCCCAAAGACGGACATGATGTCCCCAGAGGGTCCCCAGCTGCCCCTCCTGCTCCTGCCTCCCTCTCCCTCGTGGTTTCCCAGTCTCACACTGAACGCGTTTAAATATGTCTTTAGAATTAAAAGTTATATTTATGCAAAATTGAACACTTAAAATAGGAAACTCTTCTGTAACCTGCTGCAGAGAAATCCCAAATGCTTTGCTTCACACATGCTGAAAGGGACTTCTTCCAGGGGGTTTGTTTCTTAAAGTTTGCTTGGTTTGTGCTTTCCCTTGACCCAGGCCACTCGCTACATCAGACCTCCATCCACAGGCAGCCTGGGGTCACATGGCAGGGCCAATGTCCTGTGCTTCACCCTGGCCCAGGAGGATCTGCCCGGCTTTGCTTTGGGTCCCCTTGGTTCAAACCACCTTCCACCTGCAGCTAAACCTCCTCTGGTCCCCCTTTGGAACATGGGCTGCAGCAGCCCAGCACATCAGAGAAGACAGGCATCCATCAAACCCATCCTTTGAACCAGATTTTGCTGCCAAGGCGGGAGGACTTTGGTTGATGGGACAGATGAGCACGTGGAAGACTGGGTTCTTCAGCAAGTGAACCCAAATTTACTGACCCAGGACAGCAAGCAACTCCTTATTCATGAGGACTGCAATATTGGAGTCCCTCTTACCTCTCCTATTAGGGCAAAAATTGTATCACTTATGAAAGCTGACAGCCTTTATAAATTTCCTTGCATGTGTGTGTCTGAGTATTTCATACATCCAACAGGGAATACTTGACTTGGAAGGGTGAGGGTGTGCAAGGAGCGGTGCAGGCAGATTTTTCACATCCCTGCACCCATGTGCCAAATCTCAGGATCAATGCGAGAGCTGGTAGTTTATTTATTGCTTGGCTCTTGACGTGCTTTGAATTTATTTATTTTTTTAATCTCATGATTTTCAGTTAACCTTTTCATTTTATTCCGGGAGCCCAGAGGGACCCAGACAGGATTAAGAAGGGATGAGCCACAAAGGGAAACACGTCTTGTGCCACTTTGCTGTCTGCCATCCTCTATAGCACCATGGAGTCACCAGTACAGGGCTATGGGGCTTTGCAAGTCATCCCCCAACCGCATTGGCAGGACACATGCCTACATTTATCCCAGTTTTCCCAAATCCCAAATTTATTTATCCCCAAATCCCAATGCACAGGGAGCACGTGCTCCTTTTTTTTGTGTGTGTGTGTGTGTGTGTGTGTGTGTGTGTGTGTGTCTGATTTGCACAAGACAACAAAAGGCGAGGGAGAGGTGGGTGACACTGCAACAAGACATGTGTGTATTAAATAAAACATAAAAAAATCCCACCCCAAATGCTGAGAGGGGAATTTGGCACTGCAGGATGAGCCTGTGCACAGAGTTGGTTTTGACCCTTATTCGCTCCTTGTGCCTTCCCACAGCTTTTCCTCCAGAACAGGGAGGGAAAAAATTGAATGGCTGATTTCGTTAGTGTCAAACTTCATTACCGAAAGCAGCTGATAGGAAAGTGTAGCTTAATTGTTTTAATTTGCCTGGTAATTTATCAAACAACTGTTTTCTCAATGGACACGGGTCCCTCATTTCCTACCTCCAGCCCTTTGCGGTGGTGCCCACCCCGGGGCTTGTTCACCTCCCATGAGCCCACATCTCTTCAGCTCATGTCCCATCCCCTGGTACCCAGGCTCACCCACTGCATCTAATATTTTGTTTTATTTTGGTTTATTTTGTTTTCTTTTTGTAAATCAGCTTAGCAGATGCAATCTTCATTAATTCCATGAACTGACAGGGAATACTCCAACCGCACTTACTTATTTTTTTGACATAGAACACAAGGAAGATACAGGCAGGTTAGAGTTACTCCACTGGAGGGTCTGTAGCATCACATGCCCCTGCATTTGTGAAAGGCTCCCGGGGAATTAAATTAACATCAAAGTGACACTACACGGGAGATGCCACGGCACAGTCAGAGTCTGTTTCCACCCGGCATGGGATTACGTCTGCAGAGGGAAAAAAAGGTTGTGGAGCTCATTTCTGAGAAGTTTTCAGTCCGACAGATCTGGAGATTGAGCTTTTCCCACAACACATGGTCCAGGAGGGAGGATGGCTGCCTGCCCAACGCTGGCAGAGAGATGGCTTCCAAACCATCACGAGGGTGACGATGGCTGAAGACCAACGGCACAAGCAAACAGAAGGGGGCGAAGGGGGAAGAAACATTTTAATATTAATAAATACAGCCAAGGTACAGTGAACATTTGTTTAGAAACAGTTAATGGGGATCTGGGGAAACGTTTAGCTGTTTGCACTGAAATTGGGGAATAGACCTCAGAAAACATGCTGGTGATGCGACGGCGTGGCAGTACTTAACACAGCTGCACAGAGGAGCTGCGCGCATGGCCCGCTGCATCCTTCCTTCTTATGTCAGATGCCCTTTTTCTGTGGTGGATGATTTATCTCCTCGCCCCCAGGTAAGAAAAACCCACTTGTGTGCTTTGCTGTTTCTGGAAGGGAAAGGAAATATTTTCAAACTGCAGATACCCAGAGAAGTTGCAGGCATTTTCCAAATCTGCAAAGCCTGCGCTCCAGTGTGCTATGCCCGTGCTTATGTATGCAATTAATTTACATAATAAAATTTTAATAAGGATGCCTGATGAATGCTCAGCTGTGCTTTGCTGTGCGCAACTGGGGAATCTGTGCCTAAACATCCAGTGCTAAGCAGCACAGGAACTAAACTGACTCCAGCTGGACGGAGTGCCAGCAGACCCGGGTGCTGGGCTTGGACCTGGCCTTTCATCCCATCCCCTCAGGCAAACCCCCGAAACGGAGGATGCCAGTGCCCGGGAAGCTCCTCTGGAAGTGGGGACCAGCAGGTGCCTGTACGGGGCAGGGATGGACGGGGAACCTGGTCCCCTGCACCTCCTTGCCCCAGGGACCTCCATGCTTCAGGGTGCCGGGGGTATCTCTCGCAACGTCTGGCTGTATGTTGGCATGTAGCTCATGGATTTATTCCCCCGACATACATAATCCTCAGAGCATGAGGATGAGTACCTGGAACATGCATAAACACTGCCACATAGACCGAGTGGACATAAATTAAATAAAAGTAAGAAGCCCATATGTTTATTTTATCTTTGTTTATTTTGGGGGGGGGNATTTTTCTATGGGTCAAATAAATTTTTATTTCATTGAAAAACACACCATCTTCTTTTGCGGCTGCTTACCATGACAAATTAGACATAGGTCCTCTCAGCGTGTCACCACAGCTTGGCAATTACCCCCTAACTGACTGTAACACGGAGGCTGTGGCCCAGTACCCTTCTCAAACCCGCTCTCCTCTCCTGCCTAAGGGCCTTGGCTACATGCTAGAGGGTTTTAGGGGTCGACCTGCATTCCCTGCTGCCTGGGAGGCTGTTCTGCTGTGGACACTTGAATATGCACGGTGGCATGAAGGAGGGATGCAGTGCTCCACCTCACCACTGCAGACGTGAGTTACTCACTCAGAAGGTAATTTGCTTTTCATTTTCACCGTCTCTCAGCAAAAGTAGCGAGTGCCGGGTTAACACCTCCCTTCCAAATTTCTGTTGCTCTCCCTCCATCTGCTTTTATACATCTACAGGCAAAACAGAACCACCCTCCGGCCACGTTGCCCCTTGCAGTGAGCTGAACAGCTGCGTCGGGTACCCATCCTGACACGAAATGCTCAGCGAAATAACCAAGTCATCTCTAATTAAGTGCAGGATGACTGTATTCATTTAAAGGTGCCATATTGATCAGAGCTAACGCTGCTCCGATCAATCACTCCAATTTAAGCTTTCTGCCTCTCCGGGAATCGATACATGCAAATAATACCGTTTAGGAATTTAGATGATTTAATTCTTACCAAACCCACCGGGATCAGAAAGATCTCGGGAGGAAAGCCAAATACAGGCCCACCTGCCACACTCCAGAGGGGTGTTTCGTGATGTTTTTTACACCTTGCTTTCCTCGGGGTAGCTTAGGTCTTGGGGTTTGGGGAAGGCAAGCAGACCTACAGGGGTAGGGGGGGATACGAAACTGCACTTCATTTGACTTTGTATGATTTCCTCCAGCCTCGGCGGGAGCTGTGCCCTGGGAGCTGTGGAACCTGCTCGTGATGGCCTCTGGAGGGACAGCTGGAGAGGTCTGGTCCTGCCGGTAGGCAATGCCTGGCAACCCCTGCCCTCCAGAAGACCTGTGTGCTCTCCTCCCTGTTGCCTTACGGGCGGCGCATGGTGGGGGAAATATAACACGCTAGTGAATAATGCAGGCAGAGGAGAGAGCTTATAGAGGGAAAGAGAGAGAGAGGAGAAGAAGGGATGAAAAAGAGGACAACTGTATAAAAAAAAAACTCTTAGAAAAGGCTGGTTTGAAGTCCAAATCTGTCAGGAAAAAAGCTTTCACAGCTTCACAGGATTTTCAAGCCATTAACAATGAAAGAAACATTTGGAAGTCACCACCGTCTCATCATCACCCGTCTCCACTGCTCACTGCTTTCAGGCTCAGTCCTGGTAACCTGTGGGTGAAGGAATCCCATTTTTGAAACGAAGGAAGGTCTAATTTCACCTCTTTCTTCTCGGGGAAAGATAGCAGCCCCTTTCTGATGACAAGCCTCTCTCTTTGCTTACCTCAAAGACTGTTCTGCTCTCCAAGAGACCGCTGCTTCTCGGGACAACATCATCACAATTAGACAGCCCCTAATTAGATCCCACACCACCCACATGTGCATTTAAATACCAACAGGAGCCACTTGAAATGTCCCATGTGCTGCTGAGAGGTAATTGGAGTGTTTCAGATTTTGACATGTCAGCAATTAAAACCAGACCAAAACGGGCAAAAGCTTTTTGTCCTTTTCTTCCTACTTTCCCTTTTTCCTTTCCGTGTCTTCTCGCAGGCACGGGTGCAGTTTGGGGAGGACTGGAAGCTTCAGCTGCGAAACCAAAGACAGAAGAAGTCAGCAGGCAGCTCGGACTGCTTGCTGAGGCGTTTCATGCTGGCTGATGCCGAGTGCCCCCAGACAGGCTCCTGTCACAGTTTAGCCACTGATTATTGCCCTGTTTTTATTCTCTTTGGAGGAAATATGCTTTTGCAGGGCTTTGGTGACACTGAGGGAGACACTGCGAGTGCTCACAGCCAGGGGACAGCTGGACAGACCCAGCTGCCAGGAGGGGGGTGAGGCTGTATTTAGTATTTAGAACGGCTCCCTCGATCACCAACCCCATGTTCTGTTTTGAACTGGTTCTCCAGGCAGCAGATTAGCAGCTAATTGCCAGGCATCAAGCCTAAATAGCCTTGTGACAGGAAAAAAACTGCCACGAGGTGTGCTGAAAGTCTACGCAGTAGGCTGTCTCAGCCTGCTCGGGTTGCTGCTGGAGGCATTTGATGCAGATTAAGCTCATCTGGGGTATTATTAAGGACTAGAAGAGTGGACAAAGCCAAGGGTTATGGAGCTTATTTATCTTTGCATGCCTCCCTGGGTCCATTCATCAGTTGCTCTCTTGCAGACAGAGTCTCTGCAAATGCTCCCTGCACTCCAGCAGGGCAAAGCCACATCCATCTCGGCACCTGGGTGAGACAACCGCCGGTCATGCTGGGACCCACCAACTGCCAGTAACTGGGAAAGGACAGGACCTACAGGCTCATCTGCATGGTGACATGGGTGCCTCAAGGTATTTTTAGGTATCTTGATCTCAGTGTGGCAGCAAAGCTCTGCTCAGGCACATACACCCCCTCCACGCTGCCCGGCCCTCTGGTTTCAGCTCTGCAAGACAGGATTGTTCTCCGTGCTCCCTTGCTCCCACGGGCCAGATGATAACCTGATGATCCAAGATCATCCATGCCTTGGATCTCACTCTCGCCCTCGTGCAAACTCTGGCCTCTTGGTTTCTACATCTACGAGAGAGGCAGGTCTGCCCCTTCCTCTGACAGACACATCTTTAAAAGTAAAACGAAACTTGGGAAGGACCGAATATTGTCAGTGCCCAGTCGGGAGGGTCAGAGACACTGTGTTCATCCAATCCTGGATGGTGTTGTCCTGATCCAGATTTTATGGGGTTGGACACCTGAAATTTGTTAAAGGTCGGGTTTGGGGCACCTAAGTTCTCCCCTAACCCTGAAAGTACCTGTGACAGCAGAGTCCTTTGCTCTTCCTTCATACCGATGTACTTCAGTCCTGCATGAGTAATTCATTAGCACACCTCCCTGCAGGGACAGCAGATTGCCTTAGCAGGCGCAAATCCCCTTCGGGCACTCGCAGTGTGTGCTGGAGAGCTGGCTAATTGGAGATGCCGCACGGCCCCCTTTGCTCACCTCGTGGCCCCCAGAATGCCAGGGCCGCTCGGGGCACACGGGATGTGCTCATCAGTCACGTTGCTGTAGGGCATCACTTGGTGTTTTATAGTGGCATTAAAACATCATGGTACAAATGAAGCCCTAAGTAAGGCTTAGCCTGGTTTTTGAGACCTTGCCTCTGTAGCGCTGCTGACGGTGACAGCCGGTGCGAGTGCCTGAGGCGCCGCAGACCCTTCCAATGGTGCTGCCGAAAGCCAGCCCGCAGCCCCTCTCGCTGACCGCCGGGGCTTGAGCGCTGGAGAATGATGACCATGCTCCATGCCATTGCTCTGCTCTCCTTTTTCCTGCGAGAAAAACAAGTGTTACAACTGCAGATTAATCTTTTATGTCAAGCTCTGCTCAAAGACAAATTCTGCTCAATCTTAGCCTGCAAAAACACTAACAAATATCCACTAAAGCATAAGCAAATGCAGAAATAAGGATGCATATGCATAAAACAAAGCAAAAGCCAGCAAATGAGGCAGTATTTCCCTCCTTAGGAAATTACAGCGTTGACACGATCATTTTACTGATTTGAAATACTAAACAACCGAGTCACCTCTAATTAAGTGGAAAGCTGCAATATTCATCCAAACATGCCATATCGATTACAGCATGCTCTGAAACCAATCAATCTTTCCATTTTAAGTACCGAGCCACAAGTGAAGCGGCAAACACGGGCAACGCTTCCTGACAGCTATTGATAACTTCACACCCTGTTTCAAACCCCTTTCAAATACTCAGTGACCAAAAAGGTGCCAATCCCATCATTCCAGTCCTCCATCACCACATGCTCCTTCCAGTTTCCCTATCTCTCTTCCCGCCCTCCTTGCTCCCCTTATTTTGGGTGATTTGCCCAATGGTAAATCAACTTGAAGTGCGCTCAGAAAACCCAAGTATCACTGCTGGGCTGCATGTGGATGCTTGAATGGCACTGAAATGTGTTTTTTTAATATTGGAAGAAAAGTTACAGCTGTCAGCAGCGGATCCGCTCTCAAAAGGGGATTTATTTATTTTTTAATCTGCTTTGTGTGGTGCGCACCTCCTGACCCCAGCCCTCAAGCAGAGCCAGGGCACAGATCATCCCTGGAGGACACGCCAGTTTAGAGGCATAGGAGGGTCTGTGGAGAAGGGTTGACCTTTCTCAATTTGGCTAATTTGGGCAGGTTGGGGATTTTTCTGGAGCGAGAAAAGGACCGACTCACTTGCTGATGATGGCCTAGTCCTCATTTTCTTTTGCCTGTGACAAGCAAGTTGCCTTCAGGAAAACAGAGTCTTAAATAGTCAATGAAAGGGAGTTTCCATTTCAATCCGTTGGGCCTTATTTCCTGGAGAGCTACGATCTTCAACTCATTGTACTTCTCCAGTCACACAGGCATCTGCCCTGGCATGGGGAAAAAACAGGCTGATAAGCCCAGTGTTTCCCACCTAACAGATTTCCCCCTCCCTCCCCAAATCTTCATTCTTTAAGAAACATATACAAGGGGTTAAGAGAAGCCATATACATACTCTTTCCCTTCCAGCTCGAGTTTAAATAAGAAGGCAGATCACAGCACTTCTTGGATGCAGGCTAGAGGAGGTCACGCTGCATGTGATGAGCAAACCCAGTTTACCTGGTGTGGGGTCGAAAGCAGCTACATGTGGGCATGGTCCTCGTGCTGCCCAAGTCTGCGGTCTGCTAAGCAGGAACAGCAGCTTCCAGCTTTCAGGAAAGCTTTCGTCACCCAGGCTGGTGGAAAAAAAGGTGTTTCCTTTGTGCTTCAAACCATTCCAGCTGTGCAGACATCAGATGGTGAAAAAATAAAAAGCCAAACACTCTCATATTTGTCTTTATCATTTTAGGCCAGCTGTCTTAATTTGGTGGGGAGGGGAATTAACTCCTCTGTCTGAACATGCGCAAGTGGTAATAACAAAAAAAAAAATCACCTTCTGGCATCAAGAAATAACTTACTATTTGGAACCTTTCCCTAGCTCATTCCTCAGGAATCTGCAGCCTTATTAATTACAACAGCACGTTATAATGCCCCAGCATTACACTGTATGTGAAGTCTAGAAAAATAAGCAGCACGTTATGATTTAACTTAGGGTATACAGGTCTCTCTCCAGAAAGTATTTTCTCAGTTGCAGGCTTTGGTGAGAAACTTGCAGCAATTGTTTAGGAGTGCCAGACAATAAAGAGAAAAACTGTAATTAACCATGTAGAGAAGCAGGAAATGTTTTGCTCGGAGTAAGGCATGTTATCTCCCATTCATGAAAAGCTGGGAACTGAAGAGAGGGTTTTTTTTTTTACTTTTTTTTTGGTAAGAGTCATGTTTGCTGTCAGAGATGAAATATAAAAAAATCAATATTAATGAGAAGCAGATAGTGGAAATGCTATAAATCCAACCGTGCTGTCTGCACCATCTTCCTGTAATGCTGTTATTTCCTTTAAAAAATGACAATGAAGGAGGGGGGGAAAAAAAAAAACAAAGAAAAAAGAAAGGGAAGGGGAGAACAGCCCCCAGCCCAAGGACTTTGCTCACAGATGGGCCGGTTGTTTTGCCGCTAGCTTGGACGAGAGCAGCATGGGTCCGCTTGCCAGGCTATGAACTTTTCAAACACTTATGCCATATGTGTACTGCCAATTGGATGCCGCCTTCCAACAAAACGAATTACAGAGGCTCCCTCTGGTGCAAATTGGACGCGTTCTCAGCTTTCTTTAACTTTTAAGCCTTGTGTTTTCAGCCAAAGCTGGTCCTCAAATGCTTGGCGTGCGAGCCTGTAGCAGAACGAGGAAGCAAGAAGGCCAAATGGTGAAATGGCAGCTCCCCAAAGAGGTTCTTCTCTAAAGAGCCTTTCAGCTCACGTTAGGGAGCGTCTGCAGGGGGCAAAGTCAATGGCTGGAGAAGTGGGGAGTGAAGAGACCAGAGGCCCTTGATGCTAACCAAGTGCGAGACTGAAGCAATGTGTATTCAAGAAACCTACAGGAAACAGAAATTGGATAAATTTGCTTAGTTTGGAAGAAAGTTCTTGCATGCATTGCCTATGCAGACCAGAAATTCTCACCAAGCTTGAGATGCACTGGAAAGTATCCTGCAAGACGGGCGTACTTCATAGCATCTTATAGCAACTGACAGACTTATCTGGACTTCATCCATTCTGGATAAAGTCCCTGAGAAAACTTCTTGAAAATGTCTCTTAGTTCCAGAAAACTTCTGAGTTCTTAAAAAACCCTTCTAGATCTTTCATGTGGAAAACGGAGAAGCTATTGGTGTGCTGAAATGAGACACCCTGCGATGATTTAATGAACTCCCTGTTGGAAAAGTCAATCTTCAAACAAAAATATGAAACAGCAAGAAACAGTAAGGTTCATATTTAAAATACTGTGAAACAGGCTCTGCTTTTCATGGCCTTTACAAAGAGATTCCCATCTCACTTCTAGTCCTCCTACTAACCGTGATGTTTGGACAAGCTATGATAACTCGCCACACAAGAAAACACGCTTAATTGTTAATGTCAGCAAAAGCCTTGTGGAGCCTTCCCTAACGGGAGTTTTGAGCAGGCAGGTTCCTCTGAACCCCAAAGACATCAGTGCACACCTTATTATAAAGATGTCAAACCTCAGACTAGAAACCGTCTCCTCTGGTGCTACAGAAAGTTGTCAAAGCATTACAGTAACTATCTGGTGGTCCACCTCGGATCAATAATAGTAATTGACTCTTATCTCTACTGCTGTCTTCTGTGCAAAGTATATCAGATCCAACAACGTAGAGCCTTTGGATGGCCTGATTTAATACAGGTCCTTTGGAGACAGCAAGCGTACAAGCCAATATACACCAACCAGTGACAGAGTCATGATATTTTCCTCTGCATTTGGTTATTGAGTAAAGATGTCTGAGCACAAATAATTTGGTCAAGAAAGTACCTGCTTCAGGCACGCTCCACTCAAAGTCCAGAGGAGAAATCCTGGCTCCATTGACGCTGAAGGCAAAGCAACCCATGACATCAGTGAGGCCAGATATCCTGTAGGAGATCCCTGGATTTTTGGAGTCTTATTGGATGTACAGCCACTCTATTAGCCACTTCCCAGGAGCCTTTCGTATTTGACAGCTGCTGATTTGGCCAGGGCTCGTTTGTCACTGACTTCCTCTGTTCAGCTCTCCAACAGCCACACACTGCCTGGGTTCTTCTTTCTTTAGGAGCTCAGATCTTTTTTTACCTTTATTTATTCCCTCTGTCTTTATTCCATCCCCTACTTCGGTAATCCTTATCAAACATTTATGCTTCTTTATTTCCCTGCTGCGGACCGTTCCATCATTTTCACTCTGCTATGATGTTCTATATCTCTGGCCCGCTTCTTTCTTTTCCTCTTAATTGCTACACAAAAACAGTCAACGCCTTATTTCACTCACACGGATATATCTTTTAATTTCCACTGCACTCCTTTCTGACCCACACGATCTGTCTACAGTGCAACACTTCAGGATGCAGACATCACTCCTAAGACACTCTTCCTTTCCTCCATGTTACCTTTTGCTGCTCAGAGTACCTCAGCTTTAGATCATAATGGTCTGGACTTTTCTTCATTCTAGCTGATAATCTTGATCGCTGCATAACCAGCCTGGTAAATCACACATTTGGGAGGGCTGGAGCCCATTGGAATTTATTTTGGAGAGCTCAGTGAGTAAACAAGATAATCCATAAGATGATAAATGTGCCCCAAACACTGTCCCTTGCTCAGACCACTGTGGTTTATCAACACTAAGCCAATTCTCACAGACCTACCTCTGGGTGAGGTGTCACCTTGTCAGTGAAATAAATACACTAAATGTTTGAAGGGTGTTGTCATAAACTATGTCATGGTTGTACATGGATAAAAGTTTTCCAGTGACTCAGTAAAATCTCAAATCAGGTCCTAGTTCTTTTTTTTCTCCAACTTTCTCACATCCTTTCACCTGGCTAAGTTATTCTGAAGTGGTAGAGCAATGCTTGGTGGTACATAATAGCCACTACCTTCAGAAGAAAAATGGTGCATTGCACCCACTAGCGTGACAGTTTTCTGAAGGGAAGAGATTTTAATGAACATATTTTACTAACATATACCTGTTCCCAACAGATTTATAAAGAAAATTCTGATTTTGGGAAAATACAGGACTTCTCAGGAAATAACACAGGTGGCTTATTTTGCCTTGCAAAGTTCTTACCCACTAGAGGTATGAAGAAATCGCACGGGAGAAACTTCAGCGGGACACCAGGCAGTGCTTCTTGCAGACAGCACCGGCAAAAAAAATCACTCCAGAACGGTAAGGGGAGGAAGTTCCCGAGGACTGCAATAAGCCGGCTGTCCTGTAGATGTAATGAGCAAAAGATGACATAAAAAGCAAATCTCCCAATTTTATCGACTGTTGTGATTATTGCAGGTTGGGGGGTAAGAGGCACAGCCAAATGGACATTTCCAAAGGTGAAAATTGGGCAAATTGAGTTGCTTCACCTTCCCAACAGGAAGCTCAAGGCTTGGGGGTGTAGAATTGTATTTTTCTTCTCTTTTTCTTGGTTTCATCGTACATACCATTTTTATAAACTCAATTTTAACATCGTCACATTTAGGCAAGCATGCCAATGCTAGTTGAAGAGACAGCGGAAGTGCTGCAGAAACATACAGATGCAAGAGGCCCCACGAGGATACGACGCCAGATCAATACCTCGGAAAGTTAGCAGGTTATTAAGATAAATTATTATCATGAGATTGGTTTGAAAGTTTGCAATACCTGCAGAAATTTAAAGGCCTGCTTAAATTATGGTGGCAACATACTAGTGTTTCAGAAAAATTCTTCTAACAGAAGGAACACAGGAGGGAAGATATATAGAAAAAAATCAATAAGTGGCTGTGACCTAAAGCTGGGTTTTCAAATTAGTTTTAAAGAGGTTTTTAAGGCTTTTGAATCCTCAGCTTCTGTTGAATTACACTGTTTAAATGTAGCAATATCCCGGTTCTACAAGGAACCTCATGAACAGGGCAAATCTAAGCTGTATTTGATAGGAAATGAATCTCTATGAAAAGGGTAATCTTCTTGTTAATTAATTTTTCTAAGGAAGGAAGTAGTTCTTAGGTAAAACAGGGGGGGCACAAATCCATGAAGCCCACCAGCTTTTTCTCTCCTTGTGGTGCTTTCTGCTGTCATTTAAGTCCCAAAGCGATGTGACTTGAAAAATTGTCATCATTTTGTCCCTGACGAGGTGTAGGTTAGATTCATCTAAACAAAGTCTGATAATCTGTTCTTACTCCAGAGATAAAGTACACAGCTTTTCAACCACATTGCCACGTGCAGCTCTCCCTCTGTTTTAATTCAGAGGTTCTGTAAGGGTTATAGAAACACTGATTTAAAAAAAAACAAACAAGAAATATAGATAGATGTTTTGGTTTATCATGTGCAGCTGGGCAGACCACTTTGGAAAAAATCCTGTTGCTGCTGAAGCCCACGCGAGATTTGTCACTGCCCATCCTGGAGAGTCAAGTGTCACTGTGTGAATGCCATGAGGTTGATTTTCCCTATCAACAGAGCAGGGATCGCAACTCTGCCTTTCTTCTCCCGGTGAGCCCTCCTCTCTGTTTACACTGCAGCTTTTCAGGAGGGCAGCACTATCGCCAAGTATTTGTCCATAACATAGTTAACAAAGCGGGACCTTGCTCTGAGCGGCCTCTCCGTGCTAACACGAGTACCGACAGAAAGAAAGTACAAAATCTTGTGCTGACCAGATATGAACCACAACCTGCAACTTGGTTGGCTCTAAACAAATCCCCAGCATTGTAAAGCACTGCATTTTGATGTATTGTTAAAATAAGAGGGTATCACAGCTTCCAGCTGTGCAACAAAAACACCTTATTTTTTTGTTACATGGGATGTGATGTGGCCTGAAGGTCTAAGGTCAGACTGGAAGCCATTGGGTTAACTGGGTTTCCATTGTTTTCTTTTTTTAGAGATGGGGTTTCAACACAAACCACTTTTCTCCTTTGTTTTGCTGGCTTGGTACCTCCTGGCAATGGAAACCCCTTGGGATAACAGATTTCTTGTGGCTCAGGCAGAAGCAGCCTCTAACATTTAATGTGTTTGGGGTACACTGTTTGGAGCAGTGCTTTGCTGCCAGCTCCCCAGTCCTCCCTTCAACAATTTTGCAGAGGACATGTCTGGAAATCAGCTTTAAAGCATGAACAGGGGCATCTCCTGCAAGCTCTAGGACATCTTTTCCAGTACCACTATAGACACTAACCACCCAGAAGAGATCTCCTCTCTGTATAAAAAGGAGACACAGAAGAGAACTTGATAAAACTTTTGGAGCTAAGTACTGTCCCATGTTTTCAGCTGAAAAACAATAGCTTAAAACAGTATCAGACGTGGTTGTTTTAAACGTGAGAGGGGGCAGTTCAGAAAGGGAGAGCATTGCAAAGGCATCCCCTGCAAGTAACTGAACGGTGCACAGGCTGCACCTTGCAGAAGGAGGAGTGTCTGAAAAAAAAATTGGTTTTGTGATATACAGAGCAGGTGTTTGCACTGCCAAAGAAAAAAAATCTGAAATTTAAGTAAGGTTGCAGGAAGAAACAGCAGAATTTTTACAGTGCAAGAGCTGCTATTCAAGGTCAATGATAACTAACTCCTGTGTTTAAGATAACAAAAAACATACAGGACTAGAGATGAAATGAAATTTTGCACAGAAAGTGGACAGCCTTGCACATCAAGTGCCTCTGGGTACTACGAACTGATGGTAACAACAAGGACTGTGTTCACGCCTCTTCCTGGGGAAAGGAACTGGAGTGAAAATCAAAAAGCCCCAAAATGTCTCCTACTGGAAGAGCCTCCATTTTATATCCTCTGCCATCCAGAGGATGTTCTTCCTCTCGACAGAAGAGAACCAGACCTCACCATGGAAACATCGTTCCTACCTGATCAATCTGTCCAGAGGGTCACACTGACAGAAGGTTCTTCAGGACTTCAGATGAGAGGTAGATTATCCACAATCGAAGGGAGGACTGTCAAGGTGAACATCACCCTGAAGATGGTGTAAGGACATGACATCAGCACATGAAAACAAACGGAGAAAGCTGAAATAACTTTGAAAACAAATGTTTTAAAAAGATTAGGAGGATCAAGAAGAGAAGACAGAGTGAAAAATGCAACCGTCAAGGAGATAATGAGGCATAAATGGCTGTCAGACAATAGGAAGCTCCAGTGGGTGGATCAGATGCTCATGACAGAAAAGTGAAAACAGCCAAAACAAGTGATGAAGGGGGGGAGCTCAGATCTTCAAAGAGTGCCAGGCTATTCACTAGAGGACTGAGATGCTTTGAAGCAAAGGATACAGTCAGGAAGGTATTCGAAAGGGGGTGGGGAGCGAACAGGAAGGAGACAGAGATGAAGTCAAGGGCCAAAGACAAATGACACAAAGCACAGCGCTGGCGGAGACCAAAGGGGGCCCACTTTTAGTGTGCGGTAACGGGAAGCGCCACCAAAGCAAGGGGTGCAGCCTTGGCTTGTCAGTGTCTACGGGGCAACGGGCATTTCTGCCAGCAACAGTTTTGGGCCGATCGTTAACAAAAAGCAGATACGAGCAGAGACCGGAGGGAACGTGGGCTTCGGAGCAGTGATAGAATAGACTGTTTGACCAGTGGCAAATTTGGAAGGATCAGTGTACAGCTGGGAGGGCGGAAAGGGCAGCACCAGAAGTCTTGAATTTAGCATCTACTTGCCTCTTCTGTTCACCTGCTTTCCCAAGCGGCCACAGCAGGAGGCCTGGTGTCACCACAGGTTTGATGGTCGGTGTAGTGAAAAACTGCCGGAGTTTTCAGGAGGCTGCCCCGCCATCATCCTGTAATGAGACATTTTTACAAGTGTTGATTTTCTGTCCGCTAATTTCATCCAGGCTTAATTAAAAGCAACTAGAGAGAGCAAGAGAGACAGAGGGAGGAGGAGAGGGGGGAAAAATAAAGTTATTGGACTTCACGTTCCAGGGACCCAAGCACAATTTGGCAACCAAGTGAGGCTCTTGAGGGTTTTTTCCTAATTTTTTCTTTTTTAACGATATGTGCTAAGTTTATATTTATAGAGCTCCAGCTCCCTGGCACTGTCACTTCCAGCCAGCCTCATTACAGCTCTCACTGTACATGGCCGTTAATACTAATTCCATAATGACAGTGGAGCACTGAAGTAAAATTTAACAGTTCCTCAGTTAATCATTAAAATTAGCCTATCTTGGTGGATGCTGGATGTTCTAATGTTTCAGGGCAATGCAATTTCAGGTAATAAATGAGATGGCAAAAGAGGGTTTTTAATGTGTTATCACCCCACGGAGGGCAATAAGAGTGCCTCCATCCTGGCTCAGAAATGTTGGAGGGAGCTGCGCGAGCCAACTCCTTTCCACAACAATTCACCGGGCAAAATCTATTCAGACACAGCCACAAGGGATGGAAAGGCCAAGGACGGTTAAGCAAATTAAAGATAGCCAGACCACATGGCAAGCAAACAACCATGCTGCATTTTTCTGATGTACTTTCAGAGACAATGCAGGGGAAAGGAAAATGAAAAGGAAGGCGCAGCGCTGGTCCAGTTGATCTGCATTGTGATTAATCCCACCAGGCACAGGTGCCTGGGGCTTTTTTCTGGCTTTGGTCTGATTTTTTTTATTATTATTATTCGTTATTTTTTATTTATTATCCCTGAATTGGATGGTCTTGCCTACAAGATGAAATGCTGTGATGTGACCTAGAGATTGAAGCCGCCTCAGAAGCTGGGGGACGCATTTGAAATGGTTCAGGAAAGGGATGGCTTGCTTGCCATCTTAATGAGCAATTCTTGCTGACGAAAGCTTTCACCGGGGGGGGAAAAAAAAAAAGGTATTTTATCATTGAAAAGACAAGACTGGCAACAATAAAAGATGAAAATTTTGTTCTTCCTTATGAGCGGATGACTAGTGGGAAATCGTTATTACAGATACTTCAGAAATAATCACTGGCGGCTCTTCTCAAACGTTGCTTCTTAAAAGCCACAGACAGGTTTAAATAATGGCCTCAAAATCTTTGCTCCTTTCTAGAAGAAACCCACCAAGCTAAATAACTGCTAGGCTAATAACTACTTTAACTTTTGGTCTAGCTGCTCTTTTATGAGCTATTGGCTTTAATACCTTCGCCTTGAGTGTTGTGGCCACACAAATCTGTCTGTGCTCCACAGGGGGATGATTTTATTTTGGAAAATCTTAAGGCAATTGACCCTGTGGGCCTGGGGTGCCCACACCTGCATGCTAATTGCAGATGTTCCCTGTGCTGGTGACAGACAGTGTTTCAAGGCAGCCCCTATAAATAAGTGTAAGTTGGTGTAAGTCCACGCCACTGAATCTGCTTTGATCTTTGAAGTCAATTTGTGGGACACTTGTGGTACTGCTGCTCTGTGTGTCTTTTTCTTTCTTCTCTTCTTCCTCCCTCTCTGTCTCCCGCCAGTAACAGCCTGATGCCGCTGGCCAAGCCAGGGTTGTTTTTTTTTTCTAACAACTGCTGTGAGTCCGTGACCAAAAACAAAGCTTGAAATATTTTGAACAGATAGATGCTGGTACACGTTGACCGAGGTTTCGAGTGAGTGATAACACCACGTACTGTGCTTATCTTTCTTCAGCAATGAAGCTGCAAGGAAAAGGCAACAGCAGAGAGGAAAACTGCATTTTCTAGAGTCGATGTTCTTGTCTCTCCTTTTTGGCATTTCCACATACTGTTTTGTCTTCAAGAAAACAGGATCCGCTCTTCATAACAAAAGCAACTGCAAGTTGCAACTCAAGTAACTTTCCCTCTTGGACCTCCTTTCCTCCCAGACGACATTTGGGCCCTCTCTTCACCTCAATGGACTGCTGAACTCACCTCAATGGACTGCTGAACTGGGAGCATCTCCTTTTCTTAAAGAAAAAAGAAGGTAAAATAACATTTTTAATACCAGCGAGTGTCTATGAGAGGTCAAGGCCAATCACGGATCATGTTTAGCTACATGGCATTGCTTAGTGTCACAGCCAAGTTACCACCTGCGACTATTACATATACTACACTAATTGCTACACCCTGTAGCTATTTATTCCCTACCATTAGCAGGGCAGAAAAAGCAAGTTGAGAATGGCATCACTGCGGTTGTAAGCGCGCTGCGGGCAGGGGGCGGCTGTACCTGCTCCACGGCATGGCTTCACCAGGAACCCTGACATCCTGACGTTGCTCCCAGCACCGCCTGTGTGCAGCACGCCTTGCCACCCAGACCGCAGGAATAAATACTAATCCCCAGCACAGCCTGGCGCTGTTTCCCGTCGGCTTCTCCACTTCTGCTCTGTGTTTTATCCAAGGTCACAGCTCCAGGCAAGCGAGTATTTGCAACCCTTCTCTGGCTATTTGCAGGGTATTGTTTATTGCTGAAAATAAATCTTGTCAGGGCGTTAATTGACCTCCTTTCTAGTGTTTGTTATCTTATTCTTCCCCGTGGTTCACAGAGAGAAGGTGTTCAATGGAATAGATACTGCTTGCTTTGCCCCCGAGCTTCTGGAAGCAAAGCTGGTATTATCCTTAAGCTTTCCCTGTAGCATCTGCTCGTAACAAATCTGAGCAACTTGCAGCTTGAAGCCAACCTCCCCAGCAAGGCGGGAGGGTTACTTTCTCCCTTCCAGGTGGCTGCTGCAGTCTGACAGCAATCGATAGACACGGGGCCGTGAAATGAAGCTTCGTGGAGGAGCTGGAGAACTGCCTACAGGTGGGACTGGCTTGGTTGGTGGTTGATTTTGCTGTTGCTGAAAGCAAGGGAGATTCCCTCGTGCTGCTGCCCCCTCTCCCCTGCCCCTGGCCGCTCTTTTCCTCTGACTGTTGGGCACCCAGAACACTTTCTCAAAGCAAAATGATGCAATATCATAGAAATGGTGCTAAAATGATAATTAAACAATGCGTTGGATGAGCAGGGAAGAAGATCAGAGCTGACTGTGAAGCTGTGAGGCCTTCTTTAGGCAGCAAGAAGAAAACAAAAATATATGGAATAAGGTTAGTTAACTTCATTAGCCTAAATGAACATTAAAAGGACAAATATTCTGCTCACATGTACCCTTTCAGCAGCATGTTTAATTTGTTAAGCCCAAGTGGATTCATAAAGTGAGCCCCTTTATCTTCATTAAAACCGATGAGAATGGATTGCAAGATGTGGCATTATTATTCTGGTGTGATTCACGCTGTTCGTGAGCCTCTGAAGCATTGAAGAGCACAAACAGGCTGCAGCACAGACATGTTAGGCTTTGCCATCGCCACCTTGACAAACCTGAGCCGTTCTCTCCCTCACCTCAGGATACATAAAAGTAATGGCAGTCCAGCAGCAACAGAGAAAAAAAAAAAAAGGGCAGAAAGCTCTCTCATTTAAGGGGGAATTAGAGGAATCGGTTTTCTGTTGTCAAAAAGAGACTGTCACAAACTCAGCAAGCAGATGCTGAAACAGTTCTTCAGCCTCTGAAAAATATTCCTTCCTGTCCCTCATTATATGACAAAATAGGTGCTTAATTTTTGAAACTGCTCTTTCTAGGCTTACAAGGATTATAATTAACATTTTCTTCATTACAAAGAGGCTGAGCTGTGTCACTTCTTGCTCCCAGATTGCCTGTAGTATGTACCTTTCTTTTGGTCTCTCTCCCTGGAGCTGACATTGCTTCCAGAGCTTTTCAAGGCTTTTTGAGAAAGCTCATTACTTGGGCCATCAGTCTAAATTAGGCCAAAAAAGAAATTTAAGAGTAAGCAAAGCATGTAGACGGATTGCTCCAGCTAGTGGGTGCCTGTGAGCTGGGCAAAGCATCCTTGAGGCTTGTAGGCATAAGCCTTTCTTTAAATGGCAGAAGAACCAGTAAATGTCTTCTAGGAAACAGTAATGGCCTGTCAGCAATGATGCTACGTATCATGGCTTCAGGAGAAGGCATATACGGGACCATTCAAGAATTTGCATTATGTGGACACAAGAGCAAAATTCTATAGCTGAAGGAGGAGACAGCTTCTAGCAAACCCTTGCTCTCCTGGTGAAACCCTACATGAATGCATAAGTCTCTAAACAGACAAAGAGTCCACCAAGCACCATGATGCTTGGTTTCAGCCGGTCACCACGAGCTCACTGTTGGCAGGGCAGCCTTCCCTTGCCAAGCATGCAATGCCAGCGGTAAATTATTTTTGCCTTCTGGGTCACCACTATGGGCTGGTCGCCTGAAGCAGCTTGAAAGAATTTGATCTGGTATCTCACCAGGACAATAGCCTTGCCGCTATTAGTTCAGTGCCGCAGCCGCTCCCGCCTCTGGCTTTCTCAAGGTGAGCTCGAGTTTATGAGCAGATGTTCCAGAAACGGTAAGTGCTAAATGCAATGCACCTATAGAGTAGATCAGACCTACTATATTATAGCTTCATTACATCAAAACCATAACCTCATATGGGCACAAGCAGAATGATTGCGATTTAAGAAAAAGACTTCTCTTGGACAAAAATATGTCTTATCCCCAAACTCTCAATCAGATCACAATCATGGCATCTCGAATCAAACTATGAACCCCTAATCATCACCTCTGTGTACTTTCTAGCCAAGGATACAACCTGATTATACACTCATTCATACATCAATCATCTCCTTTTGTTAGACTTGTTGCTTTGAGATCCTCTGGGCAAAGGCCGGGGGAAGATGAGGTCTGTGTCGAGTTTTGAACATGAGCCATACATACTGATTTCCCAGAAGAGGGCCTCTCCCAGCAGCGCTGCTGCTGGAGACACCTTTCTGCAATTCAACAAGCTGGTGCCATCCCTTCCCCCCCTGATTTGGGTCTAGAGAGGATGAATTCCTCGGGAATCAGGGAAGCTGTGGTCCAGCCTGCTTCAAAAATTAAATTCAAGAGCCTGCACTGCAGTAGGAGCAGTGCTGAGCATAGGGCCCTCACCTGATGTACTTTCAGGCCATCTCTGCTCCTTCAGCTGCTCACAGACATGGCATGAAACAAAGCCGCAGTGGGCTTTGGGCGGAAGTCTAAGGAAAATGCCACTGTAAGGGAAATGCAGTAGTGGAGTGCCTGGAGATGAGTCCGTACCCAACATTTCCCCAAGAGACAAGCAGACGTTACTGTGCACTGGAGGTGCAGCTGCTCCTGCGGGTGCAGAATTCTCAGTGAGCTGAAATGAATCGAGTGCCTCTGAGGCTTTGGTTCATTTTGCTGTGGAGAGGGCAGGCTTCCCCCCCCCAGATCCTGAGAACAGGCTTTTGACTAGCTCCTCCACACGTGTCTTTTTCCTTCTCCCTCAGTTTTGTTAAACTCCAGACAGTTGCTGCTTATCCATGTGCATCTCACTGTGACATCTGTTTAATGTGCTGTCGAGGAAGGACAGAGAGCGAAACAATCCCAGCATATTGGTTATTAGTTTTTGAGGAGCTAAAGGCTCTTTCTGGCATTTCGATGACAGAAGGAGACAGCTCTGTTCTTCTTCAGTGGGATTTATAAATATGGATACAAGGAAAATTCAGAAAGAAAGAGGCAAGGAGAAGTGAACAGGTTGGCTCTGACCTCGGTGCAGGCACTCGCTCATTTTACTGGGTGTAGTAAATCTGTAAATAGATGTACATAACAAGGGCAAGGCTTTTCCTTCATGTGTTTGCTTTATAAAACAACGGGTAGACAAAACAAATTATCTTTTAGGTGTCTGGCCACCTCGTGACTCCTTAGAAAGAGATTTGCACATTAAAATCTTGTCTCTGTGGGAAAATTTGGTTGTAGCTTCTCCACTGGCACCTCTGGGCAAAGCTGGGTGCAGCCCTCGGGCACCTATTAACAGATGACGGTTTAGTGATGCCATGTCTGTCCACAGAACGATACAGAGTGGCTAATGGGACAGTGGGGAGTGCACAAACCTCCTGTCCCCCGAGGCAAAAGAGCAGGCAGGCAGATTAACTTACAGAAATTAATAGTTAGCTTGCTGAAAGACCTAAAGGCAGCACTTAGTACATGCAGGGAGAAGCCCATGCTGGGGAGCTTTAATTAAACTAAGCAGCTTGCAGAATAACATTGCAAAAAAAAAATGGATAAAAAATGCGCGGTGCCAACGGGTTATTGCCATAAACCTTCACCTGATGTCTCCCTGGGGTCACCGTCCTTTCCCCGCCCTTGCAGAACACCCAGCTCCTAATCCCCTCTAACAGCTGATGCAAAAGATCCCCTGCCAGCCGACGGATGAGAAAGCGGGTTGCCAGAAGGGTTCCCCGCTCGGGGCTGGGAGAAGGAGCGCAGCACGGCCAGGCAGACGGCTTTCCTCTCGTTACTCCAGTGCTGGCCGGCGGCCAGGGCTTTTGGAGCTGGCTCGCCCCTGGGCTGGGAACAAGGAGCCAGAACCACTCCATCTTGGATTTTGGAGCTTGCAGAAATTGATTTTTTTTTTTTTTTACGGTCTCCTTTCAGACAGTGCAGCTCAGCTCTTCCCAGATTGTATAATTTTTTCCCCGGGGCTTTTCTGGGCAACGTTGTGGCATTTGCTTGGCATAAGCATTTTTGCTGCCCTTTCTTTACTGGCCCTCTGAAGTTGGGTGCTCTTGCTCTGATCCAGTGTGGAGCCCCAGTTTCAAAAATGAAGGCACTGGCTTTGCTGTTTTCGTTATGTTTCATTGTGTTTTATGGTCACTGCTGAGAAAGAGATTTTTGTTTGGAAGCTGCCTTCTCTGCTTATGTAAAGGAGGGGGGAAAATACTCCACAAATCTTACAAATAAAACCTCATGGCGTAAAATAAACATGGGCATTCACATGTGAGTCCTCTTTAGTACATATCTATAATTTAGCAGTGAACTTGGTGCTTTACACTACAGCACTCTGCAGCTCCTGAGTGAGCCTGGGAATGTTTGAGATGAGCCTGAAAAAATGATGGGTGGATCAATGCAAGTGAATATTGTACCCCTGCCACAGCCACAAAGCTTCACCCACCCCTGCTCATGGTGCCCTGACTGCTGGGGAGGCGGATCCAGGATGCCAGCAGAGGTAGCTGGAGTGAGGATTTGCAGAGGAGAGGGTTCAAAACTTCTTTTTTGGGTTGTTTTCACTGGTCTTGGTGGTTGTGAGGGGGACGAGTTCAGCCATAGCTGTTCAGAGTCAGTGTGCAAATAGTGCCGCTTTCCCCCGCTCTGCCCCCCAGCAGGCAGCTGGGCCGATGCGTCACCCTTTTCAGGGTTGAATCACCCCATTGCGCCAGCAGGCAGATGGCAAAACTCTGGCAGCGGCGTTTCCTGGCCCACGGAAGCACTCGTGCAAGAGACGCAAAACCATCTCCTCTATCGGGCACTGCTGGGACGGGTCTGAAGGCAGAGAGCCTGGAGGATTGCTGGAGGATGTCGGTCACACTGCTGAAACCCCTTGGTGTTGGGCGTTGCGATGTGCAGGGTGAGGTTTCTTCCACCAGCACATGGACCCGCGACGCGATGCACATCAGAGGTTGCTTTGGCCATGGCGGGGCACATTGGATGCAAGGGGACAGTGCTGGGCACCCGCTCGTCTGCTACTTGCCTCCGCGCGATCTGCGCTCCGCATGTTGCCAATCCATGGAAACTTTTAAATAATCAATTTTTGAGGGAGGGATAATTACCAGCTTTTAGCTTGCCCACTGACATCAATACTATCAAAGAAGCCTAAATGCACGCTCTCTTTTCTGAGGAATTACCACCCTGTAACGCAATACCTTTGGCTCATATTGATCCACCCGTGGCGGATTATGCACAGCTGTTGACAGATAAGACTGAAAATATGAAACAGCCCCCTCGAAGTGCTGGTACCATACAAAGCCATTATTGAATAGCAATCTAAACATTCAGGCTGCTCCTCTCAGATAACCTAATCTTTTCCTGCGTTAACACCTCCACGCTGAAAGGAATCAATTATGTCTATCAGTCCATATAGATTGGGTGCTGCGTGTTTGGAAGCTTAGTCTTGTTCCTTCATTATTGGGTGATCAATAAACCCTTTCAGTAGGAGCGTTTTACGGTTACGTAATGAAAAACATCATACAAGTTTGGCTTCAGCTGATCCTCTGTGTTGTTCTTTTTTTGGAGGGTTGGATTTTGTTGTTGTTGTTGTTTTATGACTATGAATTAATTACATAAAGCAGTCCTGAAACAGAAATCCAATCTGTCCTCTCANACTAGCAATAACAAAAGAGAAGTCAGCCATAAATATTTCGTGTTCTCATTTTTCCTGAATTAACTGTTACTCTTCCCTTATTAATAAGCTAGAGAAGAATTGTCATAGCAACAGTGGCAGCTCATTGAGGTAACTACAAGTGAAGTGTAACCCTGACCGTGCAGAGGTGGCTGCAGCAGTGCCCTGTGCAGGTGGGACCGGAATGATGGTCCATCCAGGCTCCAAGGGTGCTCCACAAAAGGCTGTGCACGCTGGCAGCCCAAGAAAAAAGGTGTCAGCAAACTCATTACATCAGTGTTTGGGGCAGTGGATGCTGCTCCTTGTTCTTCTGGGGCTTCTTACCTTGCTCCCCTTTTCTTCAGAGAGATCTGTCACTGTCACTGCCTCTTATTCTATGCCTCTGTGGAGCTTCTCCAGCACTGAGCTGCAAAAAAAGAGGTGCCATGGAGAATGAATTTAATCAAGAACCTTCAATAACACATACCCCGTTTTAAAAAATCATTGGAAAGGAAGTTTCCAGATTCCCCAGAGTATTTGCCATATTTCCCCAAGGTCAGCATGAGATGAACTGTTTTTTTCTTTTAAACCAAAATATGCTGGAACATGGTATGGGTTTGTCTAGTTTTCAGAAGGATGTTCTCAGTTTATGAAAAAACTTTGTAGGTGAGGGAAAACTGTGTCTTGAGTTTAGATTAAAAAAATCCGCATTCCCCACTGAAATTTTATTTGAAAATAAATTACTGGGTGTTTTATTGGTATGTTTTCTCACAAATATTTTCTGCAGAAGACAAGTCTGACCAGTTCTGTGTGGGTTGCTTTTACATTGTGTCCTACGGAGCGCTGCCAATCCCAGGCACACACAACCCCCCCCACGAGTCAGACAAATAAATCACCATAAGATTCCTTATAAAAGAGTGGGGGAAAAAAGGGAATGGAAACTAGGGTTGGCACATGGTTTATGTTTATGACTTTTAGGATTTACTTGAGCAATGTTTCTGAGCTTTTCTCTGCAAGCACAGAAGGACACAAACCTGGAAAGCGCAGGAGATGTGGGCGCTCCTTTGCTGGTGGCCAGACATCAGTAGTAGTCAGGCTTTCGTGGGCCAAGGCAGCCACTGTTTTCTAGGGGTTTGAAGACATTTCTCTGCCACCCTTCCACCCCTTTAGCCGATCACCTCTGTTAGAAGAAGAGACGCAAAATCTGGGATGCTTTCCAGACTGTTTTTTCACATGAGTGAGATGCTCAGTGATGGCAACATGGAATCCGTACCCTCTGCCTGCAGCAAGGCCACCAGCAGTACTGAGGCTGCTCTTTAAACGCCCACTCGAGACAGGTCAGCTCAGGTACTGTGAAGAGGAGCCATTCATTTTTCCAAAGCTTTTCTCAGTTTCAGATAAGCCAAGGGACGATCTGCACGCCCGCAGAAAGCGGTCTGCGGGGAGCATCCTGTCAAGCATGACACTGAGGCTGGTGATCTGTATCCCCACTCTCCATCACTCGGTATTCATTTATGGGCCGGATTCAGCACAGGCAGAATACCCTCAAAGCTCTTGTTTCACCTGGTTTGGCTGCTTTAGGTTTCCATTCGGTGGCAGGTAGAAGATGCCTTTTGTAGAAGTTTCCGTTGGCTCTTGCAGTACACATTCCCTAAGCAGTTTGGCCCCAGCGCCAGGTCTGGCAAAGGCTGCTGGCAGAAGCCTGCACGTCCGAGAGTCTTTCATTCCTCCAGAGCCTTCCCCACCGTCAGCCCCGGCGCCACACTCCGCCCCAGCACTGCCTGTTCAGCGCCGCATTCTCACGCACGTCGGCCTCCTGCTAATTGTTTGTTTGCTCCCAGCAAAAGATTTAAAGACCACCCTGCCTCCCTTCGCAGGCTGGAAATAGAAGAGCCCGTTCAGCTTTTCAAGTGTATCGGAAAGCGTGCTCAGGCTTCGTTTTCTGAAAAAAAAGCCTGTGAACAATGGGATGCACAAAGCTGTTGTGGCCAGCGACGTGCCCAGTCATTGTAAGATGACGGTGAATGCATGCAGATGAACATCAAGGTGCAGAACAGCTATGGGAAAAGATGAATATCAGCCAAACACATGCAGCCGTAATAATTACATCGCACTAAAGAAAATGTCAGGGAGACTCGGTGAAGTGTTACAGAAAATGGTTTTCCAGGCTTTACTGCACTAAAGCAAAAAAAAAAAGAAAATGCAGCCCAGGAGTCATCAAGGCAATAATAATTTTGCAATTCTCTCGGAGAGCCTGGAGAGAACGACTCTGGAAAGGACTCCACATCCCAAAGCTTCTCAATGGGTGGTGGCAGAGTGCCCTAAATCCTACAAATGGGAAACCTGAGGCACTGGTGCGCCAATTTGGAAATGCTGCAACGGAGCTTGACTTGAGAGAGTGGGAAAAGGCTGTGTAAATAAAGCTTTTCCACAACGCCTTCCATGGCAGGCCGTGCGCAGTGGCAGGCTGCGCTTGCGATAACAAGCCTGTTGCAAGTCATGTTTCCCAGGGAGGGTGAAACAGCTACGTGATGCATGTAGCTTTGGAATGTGCCATAATGTGTAGAGTGGAGTGGAGTGGAGTGGAGTGGAGTGGAGTAGAGTAGAGTAGAGTAGAGTAGAGTAGAGTAGAACAGAGTAGAACAGAGTAGAACAGAATAGAACAGAATATTTTCACTTGGAAGTGACCGACGATGAGCATCTAGTCCACCTGCCTGACCATTTCAGGGCTGACCACAAGTTGAAGCACCTTATTAAGGGCATTGTCCAAATGCCTTTTAAATACTGACAAGCTTAGGGATCGACCACCTCTCTAGGAAGCCTGTTCCAGTGTTTGACCACTGTCTTGGTAAAGAAATGCTTCCCCATGTCCAGTCTAAACCTCTCCATGCCTACAACTCTGTAGCCCTCAGGATCCCCCTTTGCTAATGAAAGGAGTACTCCCGTATGCCCAGAGGAGTCTTCAACATCTTGCAGACACCAACATGCAAAAGAGAAGTTTCACCAGGAAAAGAGCACCTGAATCAGGAGATAAATGCAACTATGTTTGAAACATGGCAACAAACCTGAAGAAGCAACTGAATTCCAGAATATCAATGGAAGTGAGGAGTCCGCAGACAGTGTTCCTCTCTGCAGGACACCATGGGGCCGTGGAGCGAAGTGGGTATTGTGGGACACCAGGGGAAATCCCAAGTAACAGTGCAAGCTTGGCTTGGGTTGTTTTCCTGGTTTCCTTCTATACAGGTTTTCCAAATCTGTAATGTGATGGCCAATGCTTTACTTAAAAAAAAAAAAAAAACCAAAAAACTTAACAAACCTTCTATAACTAAAAGGGCTGCTTGCAGAGGTACCTGAGACACCCTGGCATCTCTTGGAGCATCTGCCCCCAGCCTGGACTGGGACATCTCTGGACTACCTGACCAACAGGGATTTTCAGCAGAGCCCTATTTCTCCATTTTGTAAAATGGTTTACATATCTTCCAGCAAGCTACAGTGGCAAGTGGAAGAGCCAGTGATGAGAAGTGCCNCTTAATTTCCTATGTAGTCAATAGAGAGAAATATGGACCTCAGAGGAACAGCTTGTCATCTTTAGGTTAAATGCCTAAATTAGGCTTTCCCTCTACACACCTTCAAAACACCAAGGTGTCTTTCCAACAGGCACTTCAAATCACAAGTTAGGTGCCTGAATTAGACCCAACTCATGGTATTCTCCACCATTGATTCCAGTGCATTTATCAATGTCCACTTTTCTACTGTTCATGATATAATTACTGCTAAACAGTGAAGTGCACAGCTATGTGTTAAGCTAGATACATACATATATAAGTATTATATAAAATATAATAAAATACAAATGTTATACAATGGATAAGTATTACACAATCATAAACATAAAAAAAATCACTAACAATATCCTGTGCACAAACCAAAATGACATGGAGGGTTTCTTTGTGGTTCTGCAAGACACACTGAATCCTACAGTGGTTCATTGAGCTGCCCATCAATCCAGAGCAGTTTGGTGCTTTTTGCCCCCCACTGGGTAATCATTTGGCTAGTTTGCTTGTGACAGCTGATTAACTGTGGCATGAAATACCTACCAACCATTAGCCTTCTGTAAAGCACTTATAAATGCACTCAACAAGTAATTTGTGACCGTTTCTTTGGGAAAAAAAACCCACCATGTCTACTAGGAGCGCTTCTAGCTGCATATTTAAAATTCATAAATATTTGAGTGTTTAAATTTTCTCCTTCCCAAACTTGATTGTTCTAATATTCATGGTAAGTGAACTCCAAAAGCCTGGAAACAAATTTATTTTTACTTTTAGGCAAAGAGAAAATTTCCAGCTGTATTCACCTAACTTAACCTCTCTAAGAAAAGGTCCTTCTCCCCCAAACCTTGTTCACAGTAAGTGCGCCCTCCCAGGGGTCCCTTTTGAGGAACACTATAACCTTCCCCCTGCGAGTCACTCTAAGGTTGTGCACGCATACACTAAGGAAAATAAAGTAATTAATATGGACTGAATGTGTGCGATTTTTTCTGCAAAGTAGCTTACAAGTACTGAATTCATTAAAAAAAAAATAATAGAGGAACCAGTTATACTGCTGCAACATTTGTTCATTCAGAAAGCCTCAGTCACAAACAAGCCTGACCCCATTATAGCCAGAAGTATTTCCTAGTGCACGGGAAATTCAGGTATTGACTGAGTAATGGTTATAGCTCTTGGTGCCATCGGTATAAACTTGTCAAAGAGGAAGGACTAAATCAAATTATTAAACAAGTCAACAAGCTGAAAATTTACCTTTTCCTCTAACACTGCTGGCAATGGCTAAATGAACTACTAAATCAAACACATCATAGCAAATTAGCAAAGTATGTTACAGCAAAAATGAAGTTTAATGGCACACAGCAATTGCCAAGATTTTTAATCAATTCTTTGCAGCCGGGGTCCTTAAATGTTTAACAATAGAGGCATAATATAAAGAAGATTAGCTCAGAACACAAAGGGAAATTCCCTAGTGAAGTCAGCAACATGGAAAGGATTTTTTTCCCCCCCTTCAGGACTGTCTCCATAACGCTACTGCATTTTCACACTAATTTCAATTTGAGTTTCAGTACAGCTTAAACTAAACTACCAAAACAAAACATAACTGCAAAGTAACATATTTGCTCACATCCCGCTGCATCTTTAAAGGTATGAAATGGAAGACAGGAAAATTACGTGGAAATAATCAAGTTACGGTCTCCCCTTTCAGACCAACACGGGCTCCTTTTTGAAAGAAAAACAACATGTTGTGAAGTTCCTAAAACTGCTACAGCTTATTGCAAGTTTTGCATGCTTTTTTATATCACCATCAAATATGTTATTTCTTTAAGATGCGGTAAGTTTTCTTGGAAAAATGTTGACTTTTCTGAACCATCAGTGTTCCCCACTAGAACAAAGGGGCTCCAGTGCCGATTTGGCCCATCTGGAACCATCAAACACCAAGGTAGACTTGAGGGGTGCAAGTAAGACACGAGGCCAGACAACGGATCAATTTTTAAAAGCTGAAGCAATTAATGGAGTTACGCTGGTGGGAATAAAAGGAGCATCAAAACAAGCTGCTACAGCAACTGCAGAGCAACCAGAGAGGTACAGGGCTGGGGCAGAGGTATTTGTGACAAAATGGGCAAAAGAGAGACATGATGATAAGACACATATTTGGAAGGATGGAAATGTAGAGATGACTGCTGTGACCACTGCTGAATGTCTAAAGACAAAGGTGTCCCTCATAGTGAGAAATGGCTACAAGCGTGCCCTTTCTGCACCTGCTAAACTTTACACTCTGCCTGAAAAGCCAAAAGTATTAAATTGTCTGTGTGATCGGAAGCTGCTGTGCAAATTTGAATATTGGCAAAACAAAATTGTGGGATAAAAATCTGTTGTTAGCTTACATAATGTAGCTCTATTAAGGTCATGATAACATCAACAACATTTGTCACTAACATTTGTCACTTGCCTGTTCCCTCCGGGATTCATTTTGGCAGATTTGTGTTCATTTCCGCACACATGTGGCTCTGTGCTTCGGACAGAGGTGAGCCAAAGACCTGCCTTGTGTCCAGGGAGCAGAGGGTGGGATGCCCGGGGACAGCTGACGCTCCGGTGTAAGCTCACCCCACAGCCCCAGAGGCAGCGTTGGCTCGTCTGCAGATGAGCTTTGCCCACATGGTGTCACCCATTGAAGCTGTGAATCTCAGCCACCGTGATGGGCCCTGGTGTGTCCCCGGACCGCTGACTGCCCTCTCTATGAGGACAGAGCCTGCTCATCCTCATGCACGCACCAGCTGCGGTATGAATATTGCATTGGGTTCACTGAAGAGTGCTCAAATACAGCCAGAAACTGTTCGTGTCCTCAATAAGGAGGGGAAAGAAAGTCGACTGACTTCACCCGTTGATGCTTGCAGGGATGCAACATGGCACCAGGCTGTACTACAAGGCAAGGGGGCAAACCAGCGAGGACGTACCTGATGTGGCTGTCACAGCATGTCCAGAAACCGCAGGTAAAAAGCCAAACAAGGAGAGGAGCAAGAGAACTGAGACCTGCACCTGGCTCAGCACCCTGTGCTCAGAGATGAGTCTCAGTGCTGCCTGTGCGGTGCAGGACACGCCGGGGCCATAGAGGGGGTCACGGCTGTGGACAGAGGCTGCAAACCGTGGCACCCCATGCTTGCAATAATTTTGCTATCAGGCGTGCTTCTCCTAAATTATGGACCAATGCTTTAATCAACAAACACCCAGCTGAAACGCAGATTATAAAGCTCAGCATCCCCCAAGAGATCCAGAGGGAACGCTCTGTGCAGTGCTGGCACTGGGTCTCTCTGGCCAACGTGCTGTGGTGAACAGCACAAAGAAGAAAACATCACGCTTTCTCACTTTCTTCTGGAGGCAGCAACCAGGGGACGTGACCCTGAGTATCCAGGTAATTGCCCAACATAAGTAATTTCTACACAGCTTTCTGGTTAAGTGTCTCAATGCCGCCTTCTCATGAGATGAGAATTTTTATTAACTGAGGATTTTCATTCCCACTTCTCGTGCATCTCAGTTGCCACTGTACAACGTTCTTATTCTTCTGCCATCCTCTGGGTCAAGCTGTCCCTGGCCAAGACTGGTCCCCGTGCAGCAACCTTGGTGGCACTACTGCTCAGGGAAACAATCCTGGTTCAGGCTCCAAGCTCATTTTTACAACCATGCCATTTACCTCAATAGCACATACACGCATGCATGTGAAAAAACATTTTAAAGATGTTTTCCACTACATCAGGACACAGAAGTAGTAAGCAAATCTTAGAGAGTGAAGAAACAAACCAACACCTCTCTTGAAAACAGCTATCAACCAAGGACAAAGAATCCTCAAAGTCAGTCTTCAGCTTCTTTAATCTGTTTTGGGATTTGCATGATTGTGTTAGGGAGCAAAACGCTTCCTCTTTCCCTCCTGTGGTCCCCGAGAGGACGGGATTTCATCTAAAAGGAAGGACAAGCACTCAACCTACCGGCTCAGAGGAGGAGGGTGTCTTTAACACCAGCAGCGGACAATAGGCTGGCATGCACAGTACTTTTTTGGTGACACCATTTCAAGTGAGGGGAGGGGGAAGATACTGACAGAAGACCAGAGCAAAGCTGGAGCAGCTCTGACTTGCCTGAGATGCTGCTGGGCTGAGGCTGGAGGAGCAGAAGAGAGAGACACTCATCACTGTCCAAACACCCAGCTCTAAACCAGGTTGGTCTCACTATAAAGTATTCATATGACAATACGTGTAAACATAATTCAAAACACAATACAATTCCCTTCCAACCTCATCCCTTCTGCAAGTCTGTGACTATCAGAGGATTTCTCCTCCTCGCTGTGTCTCCGAGCACATCCTCCCTGGCCCTAAGGTTGGTACACCACAAGCTGTTGTAGTGCAGGCAGTAACGGTGTTCCATGGAGGAGTAAGGGCGTGCTGGAAGGGCACGCAGCATTTTCACTTTTTAACTAAGCTACGGACCTGGCCCTGCAGCTGTGTAAATCACAATCACTAAAACAAAATCCAGGGAGCTGCCAGGACAAACGAGGCCAGAGGCTCATGCCAAATTTTTAACAAGTCATGAACTCAATTAAGCCGCCCGATTGGGCATGTTATGCCTTGATATCGGAGGCAACATCAGAAAGCGTCCCTGGGATTGCAGGAAGCCTCTCCCAGCAGCCAAGGGGGCTGCACGGCCCCATGATTTTCCTGCTTGCAAGCGGTTGGAAAGGTGCTTGTAGCTCCGCTGGGTCACGGAGGAGGTCCCTGATGACAGAGCATATTCTTGCTGCCTCCTAAGCCTGCTCTGGGATGGCACTGAGCCCCCTAATTAAGCGAGCAGGCACGGTGCTGTGCCAGCAGATCAGCACAGCCGAGCCCCCCAGCAGCCCGGGGGCTCCCAGCCACCAGCTGGTGGCAACAGTCCAGGGTTAAGAAGGTTGGATGCCTCCACTCCATCTTGGAGCTCAGTTGTACACAGCAAAAAGCAACAAGCCCACACACAGCCTGGGACAGTGACAGTCTGGCCGTAGGGCAAGAGGCAGTTCATTCCGTGATGGTCCTGCTGGGGCTGGCTGCACATGCACTGGAGCCACCAAAGGACATCTGAGGACCTGAAGTCCTCCAGCCACCGAGGCATTAAAATATAACTGACCCAACAGCTCAGGATTGCTGTCCAGAGGTGTATTTATCTCACCCTGGTCTGTGAAGAGGAGCACTGGGATGCATTTTGTCCTTCCCTTGCTCGTCACCATACCCTGGACCCGTGCTGGCACATGAATTTCCAACCAAGGCACTGAAGAAATGGGCAACATTTGGTGCTGCAAGAGAAAAGGAGAAACATCAAGACATACATCTTGGTGAAGCCCATCTGATGATATCTCCTCGCTCCCCGATTAACCCACACCTCTGGAATGACAGCTTCATCTCGCCCGTCTCTCACTTGCTCATTTTTTCTCGTTTTTCTTTTCCCCCACGCTCTTCCCTCCATTTAACCTATTCGCACTGTTTGAAAGCTAGCATCAGAGAACAGATTTTAAATTAACATTTTAAGTAGAAAAAAAGCTCTTTTGAAATAAACCAAAAAAATTTTAAGTAAAAGAATTCCACTTTTCCTCATCCCAAACTACTTGCCAATTACATTTTGGGAATGAATATTTTCAGGAACACTGAAAATATTCCTGCTTCTCCCCCCAAAATCCCCCTGGGAAAAAAAAAAAAAAACCCACAAAAACCCTGCCTGTTTGTATTGGTTATTTTAACATCATCTCTTTTACATTTGTAGCATTACAAGCCGCAGTGCCCGGCACACAGTAGCAGCGTTACACCACAGCTGTGGTCTGCCCCAGGAACACCTGGGGACATCCCAGCCACATACAGAGACAACCTAAAAGGCCAGATTGGTCCAGAGAAGCTAAAACCCCCAAAGAAAACCTGCAAACCATCTAAATCTCCCTGGATTCCTTGATTTTCTTTTTGCCTGCCTCCTCCCAACACAGTGGCACATGCTTTTGTCCCCAGGGCGGGCTTTCATGGGACGTTGGGGTACGTTTCAGCATGTGGATGCTCCTTCTTCCTCGTGGAGCTGCAACCTTCTTTCTATATATGTTTCTCCCTCTACTAATAGCTTTTTTTATTTAAACAAATCCTCAGTTACGCATTCTAAGGATGAGCGATGATTCATGAGCAACAGATGTCGACGCCAGCGCTAACAGAGCGGCATTACTCGCTGCATAGTTTCAGGTGCCAAAATAACAACATCTATTAACCATCTCTACTGAGGCCCCAGGAACTTAAAGGTAGGTTTTACTGCTGGCATACTGAAAGGAGAAACAACAAAAAAAAGCTGGTGAAGGTATCATTAATAAAACATTTACAAAATATATGCCAAAGCTTAACTCCCCCCCCCGATGCAGCGAATAATAGAGGAGGGTTGTTTTGCGTTTTTTTTTTTTTTATTTTGATTTGTTTGGATTTAAAGACTATTATTGTGAGACTGAAGATGCTTTTAAATCAATAAGAAATGCTTTGGTGCTTTTTATTTATTTATTTTAAGGCAATTCTAAAGGTATAATGAAAGGTTTTAATCTTATTTCAGAGATGTAATTAAAAAAATCTCAGCTTCTAAGAACGTCAATATGGCTTGCTAAACAACATTGATTTTTGGAATATTACTGATGCACATAGTGATTTTTTTTTAAGATAGCTTCCATCCCTTCAAGAACTATGTCAGATATAATTTGATTGGTAAATACCTACTCTAAATTAAACTGGCACAGTAATTACAGGTGCCTCATCACAAGTTATTGGAAAATTATTCAAAATGCTGAAGGAAGTCTGAGGACAACATAACAAATTTTCTTCTACTTCACATTTTGAACAAGATGTTTGTTCACGTGGCTTACTGGGGACAGGAAGTCCTTGAATTGGAAACCCAGTCCTACTGAACTTCAGGGGACTTTGAGCATTGATTTGCGCAGGAGAAGGATTTTAGCTCTGTTTTTTAAATCAGGCTCTTTTATCAAAGTGGGGGTTTCTTGTCTGCAAATTGGGGCTGATAATACGTTGTCTGTCTTGTACAGCGTTACTGCACTTAATGCTTAGTAAGCACTTTGGAAGCTGTAATTGAAAGGGTCGGGGTGTTTTAATTAATCATCATTGTATTGCCCAAAGAGAACACCAAGCTGGGGGTGGAGGGGGAGCACCGCTATAGATTAGCTATCTGATAAACCTGCCCCATTGATTTCGGTTTTCCTCAGCAGGCAAAAGACTTGGGATTAGTCTTCTGCAGGGGTTGGTGTGAGGACAAGCTCGCAGCCGGTGTGGAGGGCTCGCTATCCGAGTGAAAGGACCACTCGGATATCATTCAAACACCTTTAGTTTCAGCCTACTCTGGTCTACGGATGGGGAAAGAGGGTCCGACTTGACTAAGCCCTGCTTTACAACCAGAACCAGCCAGTAATTTTCCAGCAGTAAGGTGACCCTGCCAACACAGGAGCCTGCCTATTGCGTCTCCGCCTCGGCCCTTTCATCTTATGGCTCATTTAAACAATTCCACGTAATTATTCCGTGGGAAATGCAGTCGCAGCAGTACCTTTGAGGGGAAGGAGAGATGAAAGCATCATTCTCATCAAGGTGAGGGATTTCCAGCAGCAGAGCAGCCCTCACGCAATGGGGACGCCCTGTCGGCAGCTTTCATTGAAGAATAAAACCCAGCTTTGGCTCCCTTCAGTGATCCCGTGCTGATGGATACGGATCGGAAATGGTTTTATTTACTCATGGTAAATAACATATACGGCTGCAACAATCCTGAACTAATTACCTGCTCCGGACGATACGGCCTTCAAGAATTCTGCCTGAGAGATGAGGCGCAGCTGCTGTACATGAGCATCACCCCCCTGTTTTGGGGAGACAAGTCAGCTTTCAGCTGTCTTAGCATGACCAAGGATTACCAAGGATGCTCTATTAGCTTAAGGAGTAGACAGAAAGGGATTTGTTTCAGTGCTGCACCTAGGTAAATTCATGGCCATAACCCTCATTTTATAAAGTTGTTAACGAGCACTGAATCAGGCTAAAAAGCTTTTCTTGTAGCTATACACAGCAAATGAGGTGCCAATTATTGCTCCAATTTTCCAGCTGAACATAGCTGCATTGTTGGGTTTCAGTGAAGCTATACTGACTTTTCTTTTTACATGTTCTTTTTCAGCACAGGAGTGACAACATCTCCAAAGAGAACTCCCGGCACGCTTGCAAACACTTGGGTTTTGTCCTGCAAATATCTCCTGGTTGCTGTGTCTGGTGCAGGGAAAGCTTCTTTGCCTGTAAAAAGCATTCAGGAGAGAAGGGAGCTCAGGCATAGATGTGCACATGGGTCCTCTCTTCTGGGCTCCACTGGGATGTCCCATGATGGGGACATCTGGAGTCCCCGGAGGTGGGGACTCGAACGGGGCTTTCCCAAAAGAGCACCCGACGATGAGGTTAATCCCGGGCTGATGGGCATCTGCTTACACCCTCACCCCTCCAAACACGCTTGCTTTGGAAGCCCCCATGCCCAAGGGGCTGCCTGTCCTCCCTGCGCATGAAAAGATGCACAGCACCCTCAGGCCCCCGGAGCCCCCATGTCACACTGAGACCAACCCGCAATGGACCCACCTGCACGCGAGCACCGGAGCAGCACCCATGTGGGATGGGTTTGCAGAAGCTGCTGTTCCTGCAAGAAACCACTACCAGCCTTTGCTGCCAAGAGTGAAATTAAATCATCGCTCGAGACGCAGAGGAGATGAGGCTGCGGGATCGCCCCAGGGCCAGTGAACCTCCGCAGACATGCAGCTGCATGCCGTCCCTCTCCTACATGCAGCCTCGAAGCAAAGCCTGGGGCAGAGTGTGAGTGCGGCATTTCAGAGTCAAAAATTGTCCTCCCTCTCCAGCCAAACGTTGGCAAATATTAGAGAAGCATCAGAGATGATGCTTTGCTGCAAATGGAAACCACTCGTAGCTGTGCACTCTGTGAGTTTCATGAGCGGCAGATGAAATGTATCAGAAACTAAAAAAAAGGTAGTCCATATTGTCTAACTCCCTGCCATTCCCACAATAAATTTGAAATAACCCATATTCCACTCATACATGCATAAATATGTAATATGTAGCTTGTTATTTGGCATTTCAGCCCAATGTACAAGCACCTGACAGTCTGAATGAGAGAATCTCCGCAAAGTGCCAGGCAGGAATTTAGGAGAAAAAAAAAACACCAATATGTGGTTTTAGCTCATAGAGGGTGGAAAGTATTGTCACAGTTTCTATGATGCTACTTTCTGCTCATAAAAGGTGAACATTTTTAAACACCCTATATACTAAGTCTCAACCAGAGGGATGCACACAGGAGTATTGCGTGGTCCTGGTGTCCATCCCAGGGAAAAAAGGTTATTCCCCTCTCACATACCAAACATCCTCGTTAATGGAAGAGGGATGAATTAACTTTTGAATGACTTAAAGATTCGAGGCATAACTTAGGATATGGCTGTGAGTAGCAGCACTGCATCAGACAAACGGTTTCCGTGCCACCCTGAGATACCTGCAACTACCTTTCACTGCTGCATATGCTCAAACTCCCATTTCCCCCTCAAAAGTGCTCGGGGGCCAGGAAATTACAATCTGCATCACTCCAGCTAACAGGTAGGGGATAACGGAGAAGGGCTTGGGGAGCAAAGTCAAGCGCTGGGTGATGCGATGGGGGCAGAGTGAGCGCGTGCAGCATTCGAGTCACCTGCACATGCCCCCTTTCCTGGGGGGCTGGATGGAGTAGCTCTGGGGAGAAAAGAAAATAGGACCAGCACACAAGACTGACACGGCAAGGGAAAGTAGTACTTCTACAGGGCAAGCCTAGTCCTAGGTTTATCTAGTAGTTGCGCTGGTCTTTTATTCTAGCTGTTCAGCCTTTTGTTCATATTGAGAACAGAGATTTCTGTCAAACAGTTTGTAGCAATTTTTTTTCCTCTCTTTTTGATAAATGAGTTCAAAGAAAACTTAATCTTTTAAAAGGCGGTTAATTCCCTAATTAAGCATTTGTCTCCCTCTCTCATCAGTAACATCAAAAACATATCAAGATAAATTACCCGTATGCAGATGCCTGGCAATGGCATCTTTTCTTCCTAAATCCCCTGGACAAATCCAGTTAACTGCAGCATGAAGTATGAGAGATAACACCTGAACCCCCTCCTGACTTGAGGCAGGGAGCAGAGATGTCTGTTCTCTTTGCAAAGTTTTCCATCTGTTCCCTCTGATCACGGAGAGAAGACAGAGAGAGAAATATGTAGCAGAGAGGAACTGTAACTTACATCCTTGCATGAGGCTTCGCTTCCAAATTAGGGGAAAAAAGGAGGAAAAATAAAAATAAAAAAAAAGGGGGGTCACACACCGTTGGTAGAGTTCAGAGCGGCGAGCAGTTGCCCCGGCAGGGTGGAGGGATGTGGGTTTGGTGCTGGAGGAGGGAGGAGCTACCGTGGTTGTTGCTCTTGCCTTATGTACCCGACTGGGAGAATAAATGAGACTGAATCTATGCATAAGGTATCGGCATTTTTGTAGGTCACGGGCTACCCAAGAAACCCCACCCTTGTTTAATTTTGCTGCATAATTGACGAGTGAGACGTTTCATACGGGCAGAAACAAGCTGTTTGGGTTTGAGACGTTGAGAAACGTTGTGAAAAATATTCACTAGAACTGGGAGCCTGATGCTTTTGTGTGAAGGCTCCCGTCCGATCCCTCCTGGCCGGCCATTCCCAGGCCATTACTCAACGAAGGTGAAGGCAGAAGCTGCTGCACAGCACCAGGGTTTGGGGTTTCTCTGGCAAGGCGAGCGCTCAGCCCCATGGAGGCTCTTTCTGCATCTCCTAACCCTCAAGCAGCCCTTTGCATACCTTGCAGCGGCCAGAGAAGGCCACCCTGGGCACTAGTAACATCCCTCAAATGCCCCATTCCCACTCCCTGCACCAGGGCAACGTGCTTGCTTGCCATCAGAAAGCTGAGTGCTGTGCGCGGGGTCCTGGATTGCCACGGAAACACGCTGACATCAGCCTGCAAATCCTTCCCAGCAAGATTTTTATATTCCAAGCCATGTTTTGATTTAGCACCAAGAACCAACCCTCCTCCCAGCCACCTTTCCCCACTGCAGAAGCCAAAGTTCAGACGAAGTACCATGAGATACAGCTACACAACAGAGGAAACAACACAAAGGAGTACGTTTGAGCAACACCATAGTTGGTGAATACTCTTTAATTATTCCAACAAAAGAGACAAAAAGCACATACCAGCTGACACTTGGCTGCGTCTCCACTGTACTAACTGGCTGCAATTAATGAGACAGCGGCACTGAAGCTAGAAAGAACTCAAGCCAGAGAGAAACCTCCCTGATTAATTAAAAATTACGAGACACCCAGAAGAAAATCTCCCCCCACTCCTTCCACTCTGCAGCCAGCCTCAGAAAAGCTTGCCAGGAAAGCAGCAGGAGAAATCTGAAAGCAAAGCAAGCCCCAGAATTCAAAGTGATGCTTCAAAACTGGCCGGAGAACTTGCAGGTTGTCCGTCAACCTCATGCACATCATAAAACCCAGTGGCCGGTGGCCAGTGATGGCCTGAAAATGAATAGCACATCTGCGCTGTTAACATCATAGGAGACAACTTGCATAGATTTATGCTCTGCTAATGCTCGTAAGGTGTTGCAAAGCAGTGAGGATAGATAATACCTTTGATGAGCCAAGAACTGGAGCAGGGTGGAACCTGCGCCGAGAGTAGGGAGAAGCGGCATGCAGCCAGTGTAGCTTCCCGGCTTCAGAAAAACTCTCGCCCTGCGAGAAGCAAACCCTCAGCCGGGAGCTGGGGGTGAGCAGCCTTAGCTCAACTCTGGTCCTTATCTGGGCCTTTACTGAATCAAACCTGAAAAGAACCATAAACCAGAAAGGAACATAACATAAATGGGATTGAACTGCCACAAAAACTGTCTCCAAGAAAATATTTGGGTCTGATCCAAGGCTCAGCAGTCAGTGGTCATCTTTTCACCGTTTCTAATGGCCTTTGGATCTGATCACTGTATAACATATCTTGTTCATTTCTCGCCAACATAGAAAGCTATAAAAAAGCCAAGAGAAATCCATTAGACAACAACAGGGCGATCATGCTTACCGACTTCCCAGCTGTTGTGGAGTCTAGTAGTATTTTCAGTGCATTAAAAGACATAAACCCTGTTTTAAACACAAAGTACTTTTAGTAAAAATACCCAGACATCAGAAATAATTTGCACTTGCATTACTCTAACCTCTTTCAGCTCAAACGTTAAGGTCCCAACCTCCTTAGTATGTCAGATTCACACAGGTGTCATACAGACATATATATGAGAACACATATTTATAAAAATATACATATTACAAAAGAAACGAAAATCCTAGCCAACTAGTCAAACCTCTTTTGTGTTAAAAGATTTGATTTCCTCCTCAATTTGTACTAGTACAAACTTAGGTACTAATCACCCGCTCACTGAGTGAGCCCTGATTGCATATTGAGCGTATCTCATTGCCTGTCCTGGGATACCCATGTTATGCAAATTTAGGTCCATGTGTGTGCATCTGGAAGGCATCCAGATGGGAGCAGAACTAAACAATGGTTTCATCTCCTGCCTCTTTCTCCTCTTTCACAGCGTTGGCACTGCCACACAGCCTCACAGCTCTGTGCTTATGAAGACAGAGAAGAGCAGTTTGGGGTGCAGCCGGAACACAAGAAGGGTAACCACCCATTGCTGGGTCACTTCAGCTCACGCAGCTGTTGCCACACACAAAGAGGCTCTGCAAGGGGGATACACACTGTATGCGTTGGCTGATGTACACCTCAGAGAGGTAAAACTAAAGGGTTACTAAGGTAAGCATTAACATGCCCATCACCTGCAGTGAGATGCCCTGCAAACCTTCGGCAGCAGGAGATCTCCAGGCTGGTGAGGCAGCAGATCTGGAGCATGGCACTATTGACTTGCTTCACCTGCAGTCTGCGGTGCAAGAGCTCTGGTCACCACAGAAATAGTAGACCAGCACTGTTTTTCAACATACTTGGGCTGGGAAAAAAAAGCAAATTCTGATGTTAGTGTTAATTTTTTCATAAGCGAGTCAGAATTCATCCCCTGTATGGTTTGACTATGCAGCGCACTTTCACCCAGTACGCACCATTTCAGCTTACCCCATTTATTTTATTAACAGAATTAGTATAAAGATTTACACAATCTTTAAAAGTCTTTCTGCCATAAACTTAATTTGCCTTCTGTGTCACTCATGGGAAATCAAGGACTGAGATAATCAATGAAGTTCACAGGAGTTCCTGAATCAAAAAAAGTCTTGAGAGAACAGAGTTTCTACGTCAGGGTGCACTCAGGTGTTAATTCAGACAAATGCATTATTTTCTTCAACCCTGCTAACCCACACGCTCGGTGATAATAACCTTCATGTTAGATTGCTTTGACCCATCACCACTGCTCAGAATTTGGAGAACGATAGATTCCAGTCCTGGCTTTTTGCCACATCAAATAAAATGAAAAAGCAATTTATACAGCCTCTTGGAGGAAAATGACAGTGCTCAAAGGAAAGGTGCTCAAGATAAAATTTAATTTAGGTGTGATGAGCTTCACACATCTCTCCTGGGTAAATCAGTCAATGAAGTTTCCATCTCATCCATTAGATGGGTCAGACTATTTTAAAGTTCTTTTAAAAAGCTCTTACAGAGCAGGCCAGGAGATAAGATCAAAGATATTAATAAAGATGGTTAAAACAAAGCAACAACTAAAAAAAATTTAAGGTATCATCAGAGGGAATCCATACCATAGACCAACCGAGATTTCCAAAGAACTGAGAGGTGCCATTGATGCAAGGGGGCTCCTTCCCCGCCCTCGGCATCTGCTCCCCTTTTGCTGACTCTCGACTGGATGCCACTTCATGCTTTCATAGCCTTCTTCAGCTTGGTGTGGCAGCATTTTACATAACCACGGGCTCTGGAAGCAAACGTGCACAACAGGCATGTGGGGAACAGGCCAGATTTGCATAAGAAGGTGCCTAAAACCAAGGTGAAGCAGTAACTATATATCTCATATTTATATATGATGCAAAGATATTGCTGTCACCTGCAGGCTTTAGATACTGAAGCACTTCTGGTCAGCGTATGGACAGTGGCCAACTCTGCGTGGGAGAAAGGACACAAAATACGTGGGGTAAAATGACAACAGACACCATTAACACCTTCTTCCTCAGGGTTAGAGCAGTAGAATATGAATAAAACCTATTTTGTGTGTATCTGGGTCCCCATCCACCATTCCTGCTTCCTCCCACTGGCCCCGCCAACACAAATGCTGCCTTTCCTCAGTGTGAAGTTCAGTATATAGCTGTATCCTTACAGGGACCAGTGTCTTAACAGGGGGGAGGAAAAAAGGCATCCCAGCAAAGCCCAGCAGTGATTACTGCTGCCAGAGGCAGCCCATGTAAAATGTTTTCCCAGCTAATAAATCTTTCCCTGCAACAAAATGCCTCAAGAGCGCAGAAGCAAAACAGCAATTTGACCCTGTCATGATCCTCCGTGGCAGTAGGAGACGGTAAAACATGAGGTGCTACCTCATTCTTCACCTCTCGCCATCTCCTCCACCCACAGGGGACTCTGCAGCTTCCCTGGATATGGAGCCCAAGATAAGGTCTGCCTGGGCAGGATGAGTAATTAATGGTAAGCGCTTAGTGTAAACACGCCTGTGCATTGGGCATTAATCAATCAGCTCCCTGCTCTCCAATTGCAACATTGGCTGGGGTTTTCCCCCTTTGTATAAATACAGGGCCGATGTCACTCTGGTCCCTGCTCACTGTGTTTTTATGACTGGACTCTAAAAGAAACCCAACCTGCTCAGTGCAGATGAAATTAAGAAGAGACATGGAGGTAGCAAGGTTAGCTACTGGCAGCTTATGCATGAAGGAGAGAAATGAGAAAGTTGGGGAAGGGGGAGGAAAGTGGGATTTTCCTCAAAAAAAATCCAAAGAGATTCGGGAAGAAGAGAGAAACAGGAGGAGAAAACGAAATGAGAAAGCACATGTTAAAGTGGGGAAAATGGTAGCATCACTGTGGTACCAGGAGTGCTTAGGAAAGCAGCCTCCCTCAGCTAAAAATGCCATTTTGAGAAAGACGCTTGGAGAATCAGAAAACCAGGAAGGATACATAAAGCCTCTGCTGCAGACGAATATTGGGAAATTTGAGCATATGCTACCCAGTGATAAACCCCCCCCAGCATGGAGCGAATTAACTGAGGAGCTCGCGGCACCCAGACATTTAATTAACTAAACTCTGAACAAGCCATGTAGGGTGGAAAACAGAGCAGAGCAGCCTAAACACAGCAGCAACTGACAGAGCATCTCGCTACGAGAGATGGGTCGCCCAATGCCACGTGCTGGGCTGGCACAGCAGGCTCTTCGCCATGGGTCGGAAGGCAGCAGGGCCAGCAGGTGAAAAGGGGGGAAGGTGCTTGGGTGGCTCCTGCCCAGGACACTGCATTGCCAGAGCCTCGAAGTAGAAAAGCTCACACCTGGTTTTGAAAGCGAGCGAGTGATAAAAGGCATTCCGACACACTGCACGATCAGACCCCAAACTAGAGGGAGGTAAGTCAAGACACTGCAGGCCAACATCGCTTCGGGATGAGACAGGTCAATAGGCAAAGGTCTGAAAGCACCTTCCTACACCTCTGCTGGCACAAATGGGCTTTTCTGCTCATGTCCATTGGCCTCCAGCAACTTGCAGTTGTATATTTAAGACAGCCTTTGCTCTATCAGCCCCTGGCAAGGGCCAAAGGTCAAGCAGTTCCTCTGGCTGGTCCATGCCACACTGGGAAACCCAAACATAGTAAAGCAATAGGACTTGAAGACTCAGAGCAAGCAAAAATTCATGCCCCCTCTTTGAATTTCAGGGCCATTATCTGACCGAATCAAATTGCAGTGCAGTTTGGTTCAGTAATTAATTTCTTCACATGCACACCAAATAAGAAAGGAAACGCTACCGGTACCCTGGGTTTCAGGAGGCTCAAAGGCCTGTTCTCAGCCCCACTGGTTGGCGTTCAGTGCTTCAGCCATGAGCTCGACCACCCCCATGCTCTGAGGGAAGAGTTATATTCTCACAAAACCAATTTTCTCCTACTTGTATTCTTAGGAACAACCTAAAATTCTAAAAAGCTGATTTGCCGAGTGTCCAGAGGGATAGTAAGCACCTGCCTAGAGGTTTGCAGCGTTCCTCAAAGACTCTGGTAATTTCCCGGGAGACAGTGACTAAACAAATTCAGCCTTTCATCTGCAGCCTCCAGTTAAATTGCGTTCAACGCGCAAACTTGGGAAAGCAGCCTGTAGTCTTATCTATCTTGTTTTTCCACAGCAGGCTCAGCCACGCAGCAGAGCAGAGACCTCTTTCAGAAGCACCTCTCCCAAACCAAGGACTTGGCTTCAAAGATTCCGTATTTCTGCAAGGGAGGAGATTCTGACTACGTTGGCTTTGGAGCTGGGTCAACTTCTTGGAAGATTTGTCTTCAGCTTCCAGGCTTACCTGCATTTAACTCTGTGATCTCTCTAAGGTGTACCAAGGACAAGATTTGGGTCAAACCTTTAAGCTCCTAACAGAAAGTCATTTAGGAGCCCATAATAAACTCCTGGAGGAGATATCTAATTTTTAAAAAATTTTAAAGGAAAACCTCACAGGCTAATTAAGCCTCTCCTCCTGAGCACTCTGACTTCTGGAATCCATGCTGGATTCCTCACTGTGCGTGTTAATGGTCTTTTTGAGAAAGTCTGGTTAATTCTCTTGACACTAATTCCAAAGCATTATTTTTGAGTTAAACATACATACTGCAATAATGAGATGATCTAACAAATTAAAAAAAAAGGCAATCTAAAGAAAGCCTGGCTGATACTACAGGACAGGAGAAAATATAAAGGTCCGTAATGGTTTCCAACCCTGGCAGCATGAATGCCGCTGTAGTGATTTACAGTCCTGCTGTACGGAGCAAGGACATGGTTACATCCCCGGAGGTGAGCAATGCCAACAGCACAGCCAGGAAGAATCTTGGCTCTTGTTCACAGGGTGAAGAAGGGATTCACAGTGTCTCAATAAACCTAAGTCAGATTTCTGATCAAATCATTAGGAAATATTGAGTGGGATGCAGTCGCCGTTCTCCTCATGCCTCTCAGTGCCACAGCTAGCATGACAAGGTGGACACCGACCACCGTGCTTTGCTTCTAGCAGGACAGCGAAGCCTTTTACCACCCTCGCCATTAATAGCCCTGATTTGGCATTCGCACCTCCTGCACAGACAGATCCCTTCCCCTTTTCTTGCCTTACCGTCATTTGCATGGGCTTTTCAAGCACCAGCATTGCCTATTTTTCATGCCCTCCTAATTTTGCTTTTAGGTGAAAGGCTTGGCTGTGCTTTCATTCATGTGGTCCCAGTGAGAAAAACCTTCTGCGTTTTAATAGGTTCAGGTAAATCTTCCAAAGTCTGAGGATTTTACCAACTTCTGCACTTCATCTGCTCACTGATCTCATCTTTTCATCTTGTCTCATTCATTCACTGGGAGGAGAACTCCAGCCTTCAAAACTCTCCTGCTCCCATCTTTCCCACGCCTGTGCAGCTCACTCTGCTGTTTTCTCTATTCTGATTTGGTTAGCGATATTGTTCACCTCTGATGTGTGTGCAAATCACAGCTTAATCTCAGCAGCTAACGGGAGGTTTGCCCAGCTCCCGCCATCTCTGCCTCGCGCTTTTATGCAGGAGGAGGTTGAGAGAGGAGCAGAGAGGCAGTAACGGGAACGCTCTCCCGAGTTGATTTTTGCAGACTGAATCCGCTTTAATTATGCTCGCCCATGAATTAAATATCACCCCTTCCCCCAAGCACATCCTGGGCTCTGTTTGCCGGGTGGGTGCGGGGAGGGAGCGCAGGCGATCACAGCCGTGACTCACATTCGGTTGCAAAGGGAACTGCCTGGTGCCCCTGCAAAACCTCTGCACGCACCTCTTTTTCCCACGCAGAGTTATTACCGGGCTTGCACTTCCACGGTGGCGCACACATATAGGCACACGCGTGAACCAAGCCCCGGGAGCATACATAATGGGTTGAAACACACACACACGTTCTGCTTTGTTTCTTAAACGCGTGTCCTCATAAATCAGGGTGTGTGTTTTTCATATGCGCTGAGGTGGGTTTACTCTCAGCATAATCCTCAAACCTGACAAACACACTTCATGCTTCTCAAACGTGTGCTCAGGGCATTGCTGCACAACCTCCCCTGCAGCTTCCCAGCATGTATTTCCCTTATCCCCTCCCCAGTGCCTTTATCTGGGACACTTGAGGGACAGGTGAAGGCAACAGGGTTTGCTCGACAGACATAATATCCATAGGGAAGTAAGATACGAACGGCAAATCAGAGCCTTTATCAACCTAGAGGTGGATCATAGCATTAAACGGGAAGAACTGGAAAACCCTGAGGAGCTAGAAAAAATGGAAGTGGAATGAAGCTCAATATTGCAGAGAGAGGGTCAAGCATTTGGGGATTAGTGAAACATTCACTGTGTTGGGGGTGCACAAGGCAAGTGTGCGTTGAGGGTGCAGTGGTAAAGCAAAGCAAAAAAAGACAAGATTTTGGCAAGGGAGCTCTGCTGAACCACCATAGCTCACAGCTACGCAAGAGGGAAATTTCCTCATAAATGGGAGTAGGAAAAAATATTTACAGTGGAGGCAGAGATGCCAATATCAGTGTACAAGCAATTGGTGCCCCATTTAACATATAGCAGTGAGATTTCTGGGGGGTATTGCTTAGCTCTTACTGCTGCTGTGAGCTGGTTTGCCCTATAAATTATCTCTCAGTGGAAAATTATGCCTCTTATTTCCGAGCAGGTGGGAAAAAGAAAGCTACGTGATGAGACACTAAGAGAGCCTGGCCAGGGGATTAGCTGCAAGGTCGGGTTTGCTCACTTCCAAGCCCTCCCGGGCCAGCTAACTCAGTTACACCCCCCCCGCCCCCAACCTCCCCTAATAGCTGTTTATTAATACGCAGAGGTACACATGGAACTTCTGTCTACACAGAAAAAGACAGGAAAAAAAACCCACAGAGGTGGGGTGGGGGTGCAGTTTGAATTTGTCCAGCACAATCAAGATAAGAGGTGAGTTCTGGGTGCTTCCAGATGAAAGGCTGGGAGGTACAGGGAAGGCGCTGCCAATCCACACTAACACATCAGCTGAAGAAATGCAGAGGCTTTCACCAACACTGACCAGTTGTGCAGTCACCGGTCCTTCGAGCATCATTTGACCGCGGAGCCCACTCAGCACACAGAGAAAGCTCACTGCAAAGACAAGGACAATCCTGCACCTGCCATCTACCGCCAGCGTTTCCTCAAGTTTCTCTCAATAATAACATTCTATTCCTATATACATTTACCTTGAAGCAGCTTGGCATTACTCAAGCAAAGACCATTTTTAAAAGTTAGCAGAAGAAAGGCACTCTGTTCTGCTCCCAGGCTAGGTACAGTCTCAAAGACCTGTGAGCTAATTCAGCTGGGGAATACGCAGAGCTGCTCTGCTTCCTGGGGGATTTCCTTGCTAGGTTTTCTTAATATCACCTCTCAGTTGTCAGTTCTTTTCCGTACGCATGGCCTTCTTCAGATTAACTTTCGGGCAGGTGAAGTCCCCAGCCAGATAATTTTGTGGTGAAATCACTGGATGTTGCACCGGTGAGAGCAACACGTACGTACAACCCATCACTCACCAAAAAGTGAGACAGAATTAAGAAAAATCACTATAGAAAAATGAGACCAAATTAGCCAAAATTCACACAGTAACAATCTATCACAAGTGTATTACAAGGGACAGAGTTTCACATATGAAAGGGCTTTTCAATCGCATCTGAAGGGTAGTATATAAATGCTACAGCTTATTTAAGTCAGCCTTTCAAGTAGTATAAATTGGCGAGTCAGCCCTAAATATTAATCATGGGATAAATGTTAAGTCAACCCAAGTTCTTTTTGTTGGGTTTCTGAGCCTGCAGGGTCACATTTTCAACCATTTTTCTTAAGTCATGACGACTAAAGAAAAAAATAAAATGCTTTTTTGATGAAAGCTTATACTCGCAGAGAACTGAAGAATTCCCAAGGCCAGGGTGCTGTGTAACTCCCCCCAACACCATGAGACACACAGCAGGAGCTCACAACACCAAAACCGCTACAAAGCCACGTCTCCACTTGCGCAGGCAGAGCCCTCTTTGCCTTGGACTGCTTCTTCCAGAAATGCTATTCTGCGAGATCTCACACCATTCCCTTTGGATGCTCACTGGTCAGCCTTAGGTTTGTGTGGTATACCATGATAACCAAATACAGTCATTTATTTTTTTTCTCCCCGGAAAGCAGCTTTTTAACAAGAGCATAATAATTTTTTTTTACAAAACGTAACAAAGCAAACTCCTTCTTAGAGACATACTCAAACATACAGAAGAGGAACTCTTTAAGCATAGCCAGTGTTGGGATGAATCATCCTTCTCTCCAGCCATTTAATTACTCCAGGATTAGGAGGGCATAAGCCATGGTCTGCATTTTTATTAATGAAAACATCCATTATTATTCTTTTATGTGGAGCAGTGGAGCACCTGGAGGCCTACTGCAGCTGAGCCCTTTATGCCTGCACCCAGGCTTCGGAAAAACATGTCCTCAAACACCTTTGGATCGTGACAGATTCGGCTGCTAGTGATCCTCGTCTAATCATCAAGCAACTCTGAAATACTATACATTTAAAAAAAAAACAGTTAAGTCTACAGGAAACTGGCTTTGGGCATATTTGAGCAATAGGGGTGAACGTGTCTTGCTGAGAAACAGCACTTTGAAGTTGCTCCCAACTGGATAACGAACAATTAAAAGAGCAAATGAGTTACACTAAGTAAAATGCACGGGTGTGCCCACAGCACCCTTCATCTCTGGAGCACACCGCTTCCTGAGACTATTTCAAATGGGAGGAAGCATCTCCATGCAAAGGAGCGCTATATAGCAGATCCGCGCAGCACCGGACTGCTGACAGTGCTCAAAAAAGCCCATGTAGGCTTGCGGCCAAAAAGCTGCTGCTGCCTGACAAACTCAATGCCAGATGGATGACACACATCAGACATGTAGCCCTAGGTTAGGAGATGCAACATCTTCGGGTCGGAAAAAGGCACCTAAAGACTCATCTCAGCCTCGTGGGTGCTCCATGGGAAGTATCGTGACATCTGGTACCTAAGCACTTGCCTAACGGAAGGCAGGTTTAGCCCAAGCCCTTCCCCTGTCCCTCAACACCAGGACATGCTTTTCCAGGCGGTGCTGCAGTGCAGCACACAGGAAAGCTCTCCGGTCCCTGATTTAACCGCTCTGTTAATTCCGATCTCATCAAGGCTGTCACCAGTGTGGTAATTGCTGTTGCATCCTATTTCCAGGCAGTGCATCGCACAGCTGGCTCTGTGCCTACACAATGGCAGTGCTGGGAAGGCTTCTGGGCTTCTCCTTCCACCCCACCTGGGTAGAGCAAATCTATAGCTCAACCCCTTCGGGGCAATCAGGGAAAGCATTTCCACTTGGGAAAACCTCCCAGAATTACACAGCCCCTGATGGGGCAATCCACACGGCACCCTGAATAGATAATAAATTACACAAATGAAGAGCAAGTTGAGAGCTTGTGGGTAAGGATCAAGGGG
>VZSZ01006748.1:172874-175212 GCA_013398815.1 Ibidorhyncha struthersii | reverse complement strand
CCCCCCCCTTCTGAAAACAACTGAAGACAAGAAAAGCAGTAAAACGGTCTCAAAAGCTAGATTATACAATCCTCACACAGGTAAAACTCACATTAAACTCAAAGCTGCTTTTCTCCTCCTAAAACTTCGGAACCTACTCCTGCATTACGGCCCCTCTTCCCCTCTGAGCTAAATAGCTGGAGTTAAGGTCTGCGGCGGTTACGGATGCACATACACGTATACTTCACACACATGGGCTTACTGGTCTCGCATCTGGGCCTTCACAACTCAAACTCAGCTTCTATGTTGTTAGCAGGTAGTACAGACACTAGACACAGCTCTCTGAAATGCAAGCTGGTGAAAGAATATTTCAAATTTTGTTTAATCTGGCATAAATATAATATCGATAATCAGCAGAAATATATACCCTCAGATGTTCTTTCATTCACTTATTCTATTAATGCTGCTGACAAGCTTGTTTCTGATTTTTCCAACCTTTCTTCTCAATGCCGATAAGGAATGTATTTGAGACAGCTCTCCCGATAAGTTCAGTCTCTCCTGAGCAAGATTAAAAACACAAAAGCCTAACAAAAAATCAAAAATGAAATATTTATTACCGCATTTTGTGACTTAACACCTTTTTTTTTTCTTTTTAAAACATAACGTCACAGTCCTCATACAAGTATTTTAATGTAAATTTTGACAAAGCTTAAAGGTAACAGCATTTTCTTCTAGTGAGGAACACGTGCTGAGAAAGGAAGAATTCATGGACATACAATACCAATTCCACAGCAGATCTGATACTAGCAAAAACATTCTTTTTTTTTTTCAATTGAGGTAAACACATAGAATATCTAACATGAAACAATTAATAGACCGAACTCTGTACGAAGTTTGTTACAGTATTCTCTTGCTTTTTTTTTCCCAAGCTTTGAGTTCATGATAAAGTCCTAGGTTTGGTGCAAAGACCGTTAGTAACTTCTTTCATTGAGGAAAGCTGCCCAACTTTTAGTTTTGTTTTGTCCAAAGCCAAGGCTCAGAACTACTGGAAGAAGCTCCTGCTCTGTCTGTTCTGTCTTTTACATCTTCACCTGCAAGCTCTTTGAAGAAGAGTCCAAAAAAAAAAAAAATAGATTGGGGAGGAATGGGGAGAGACTTAATGAAGCACAAACTATAAAGATCTGTTTGAAACTAAAGGACACATTTTATGAAGGAACAAAACGAGGGAATGGCAAGGCCTTCTTGGAAGAGTCTTCTGAGTGATGAGAGACCCAGCAAGACTTTTCGTCTTCATCTCCAGGGTAGTTCTTTTCTCACTGGCCAAAACAGGTCTTTCATGGATAGTGACTTCACTGCTGAACCAAAACAGTCATTCTTTTGGGAACAACACACATAGTGTGGAAAACAAGGATTTTTTTTCTTCTAAAACTATTTGAGGCAACGTAACGGAGTGATCAACAGAAATGTACAAGTTAACTTAGTTCCTATGTTTATACTACAGTAGTTATAACTCTTGGAGTCTTTTTTTTTTTTCCAGAGGATCTGTACATGGACATATTCATTTCAGTGAGCCCATGATTTCACATTTGTGTTCTTGTTTCGTTGGTCCTCTGTTGTTGATGAAAAATGACAAAAAGTAAAAAATAATCACAGCTGTCTGGAATTTCGTATTAAGTGTCAACATCTGGTCAAAGTTCAAAAGTCTTAAAATAGTTTTTGTTTTTGTTTTGTTTTGTGGTTTTTCTGTTTGTTTTTCCCTTGAGTTCCCTTATACTATTGGGCATGAATGTCCATAACCTGTCCACCAACACTGGGGTCTACAGAATTTAACATTGTGGGGCTCTGTGCTGACATGGTCATTCCAGGGTGGGTAGGGGGTCCTCCGTGCATCATCATGGCTGGGTGATGGGGGTGACTTGGCAAATATGAATGGATTGGGGGTCCATGTCTTAATTGAGTAGGGTGTGGGGTCATCTGGGGAGGAGTGTAACTTGGCTGTGCCATACTCATACCCATAGGACCACCCTGAGATACGTAGTCCCCTGGCATGCCTTGCAAACCTAGACAAAAAAGGGGGGAAAAAAAAAAGCAGGTCAGATTCCTCAACGTTTTTACAATTTACCCATCTAAAACGAACAGGAAAAACAACAGACACTGCAAATCTTCCATCTAAAATTAGCTGCAGATTCTTGCCAATGTTTGCAGACATTCAAATTCTAGTTTGCATTTAATTTGATCATTCAGCAGGATAATGCACATAACAGAACTAAATATTGAGCACAACTGAGTATCACAAAATGTAAGTGTACTTCGGAGAAACCTAGTGGGTGCATTCCTATGATAAATTTTAAAAAGACGC
>VZSZ01006748.1:115374-167874 GCA_013398815.1 Ibidorhyncha struthersii | reverse complement strand
CTCAGAACCTGGTTAAAGTTCACAGGCTGGGAGACTTCCCCCCCCCTGCTTTCCATCCTCGGGTTCCAGCTCCCCTTGCAGCTGGCCATAAATGAGGACCAGGCTTTGCCACTCCATGCTTTCACAAGGTATCGTTAGGTCAGCAAAGCCATCAATTAGGCTGTCTGAAGTTTTATCACCAGCGCAGCAGCAATAAGTGCCGGCCCAGAAAGACTTCTGCTCTTCTGCGGCTCCCGGGGTCGGAGCCCGCAGAGGAGGGGGTCGTCGGGAGGTCAGTGCCAGCCGGGGCCGACCTCTGCCGCCGGGACTGGGGACACCCGGCACAAGGCCACTGCCCGCCCGAAACGCAGGCACCTTTCAACTTGTTAGAAACCCCTGGTCGCAGGTACATGTGGTTAATATTAGGCCCAAAATAGCCCTTTTTTTTTTTTTTTTTTTTTTATCTCAAACCGGGGCGGTTGCCGCGGCTTTTGAGTGCTGGTAAAGGCAGTTAGTTGGCTGCGGAGCCTGGATTTAATTTTGCTGGTAATCCAAAAATAAGTGCTTGCATATTTCTTATTAGCTTAATGCGCAGCGATCCACATCGGCACAAGCTAAGCCAAATTAATTTCCCTAAAATAATTTTAAAACTTGCCTATCCACAGAGTTTCTTTCAAAACAAGGCAGTTTTCTATCACAGAATTTCTTTCAAAACAGGGCAATTTTCTATCACTCAGGAGCCACGCTTGTTTTTGTCCCCCCTCTTTGTGTTTGAGAACACTTGGGGAGCCTTCGCGCAGGTTTTGTGTGCTATTTCACAGCTCAGGCTTTCGGCTGGTGACCCTTAAGGAGTGCTAATGAAGTCGAATACTAGTGTTTAATCCTCTTCAGAAATACTAACATGCCCGTCATCCAAACCAGCCTCCAATAATTGCCATTGGGCCCGATCCAACGCCTCGCAAAGTCTTTCAGTCAGTTAACTGAAAACTAAGTTCATCTGCTCATTTAGCAAATTGCTAGCCTTTATATAGCATCAACTCCGCAAGGCCTTTTGTCGCGCTTCCCTCCTTCCCTCCCTCCCTCCTGCCCCCCCGGTTAAATTCCTCCGCAGATAATAAAAGACGGTGGCACACCTTCGATTGCATCTTCTGTAATCACAGTCGTGGAAATTTCATTAGACAGATGCATAAATGCTACAAGTAACACTAAAGGGCTCTTTTGCATCTCTCTGCTTACATCCAAAAGACGTTCTTTATTCTTTAGGAAAAGTATAATTCAGTTGTCAGAAATGTCATCCTGCCTCAGAATTAGTCATGACTTCAGGTATTGAAATAAAAACTCAGACACAGTCGATGTACTTGTTTACTCCCTTCTGACTGCGGCGCAGCGAAGGCGTCTCCTACTCCAGCGCTGTGATTTTGAGGCGTGCTTCCATCCTCAAAGACAAAGGTCTGCAATAGGACTTAATTTGCCGAGCTACTTTCCAGCAGTTATGGCGCTGACCAAATGGAGCCTGACCTGAACCTCCTCCATCCAGCGCGCCTTTTATCAGCTAAAGTTAAGGCCAATAGAGATTAACAGGAAAGCCTGATAAGACTGTTTTCTCTTTTCCTATGAGCTTCTAATGGTGTATACAGATGGCAAGGTTTTAAAGAATGGAATGAATGCTTATTTAGGCCTGTAAAAAATCACAGACAACAGAAACATCCCCCCACACGCACACGCTTTCCGTCTTACTAACCCCTTTTCTTCAATCAGGCCACTCTTCGGGGAAACCAAATTGCTTTTTCGTTTCTTATTTAAAGCCCAACCACTTTTATTATTTACATCTGGTGGTCCCCTTATTTATGCCCCTCTCCACTTCCCTGCACACACGCCCCGGCTCACAGGGCTGCGAAGCATTATGGGCCTTAGCTCTCAGCGGGAGAACTCGACACTGTCTTCAAACAAATAATTAAGGGGAAGGTTAAAGGTTCACCCAGAGGTCATATCTTTGGATACTCCTCAGAAAGTTTACATTAGCAAGAAATGGGTGCCCTCTGAAGTGTTCTTTCAATGGGCTCACACAACAAGGCAGAGCATTAAGAAAGAAGTCCTCAAGGGTTTCAGGTGACAACTGCTTTACCTCGGTGAGCAGCAGATTGGGATACTCCACTCCAGTCTTACACATTCGACAGCCACCACAGATTACGCCTTTTGGGATGGGTGTTGAAAACCCAATCTTGCCCAGCCATTCTCTCCCAAAAGAGCTCGGCCTTATTTCATTCCGCTGATGTGAATAAAGCCAGCCTTTCACTGTGAACTCTACATAGAGGCAATTCGCTAGTTGTTTTGGAAATGAGAGCTAAAGCCCTAATAGTGAGTCCCCCAATCTTTGTTTCCCTACAGAAAAAAAAAAGTAGTGATAAAAGTGATCACATTTGGTCAGTAAATCTTGCAAAAAATAGCACTTGGCTTTGCTTTCTGATTTCATTATTTCTCCATTTTTCTTTTGCACTGCATAACTGCAGGTGCAAATGATGACCTCTAGACCAGCAACACTTCGTCTGAAGAGAAGATGCACTGTCATATACTTAGAGAGATATAGGAGCACAGAGGTTTTAGGCATCCAGATCATTTCACAACTCCATTTCTACAGCCTCTCTGAAAAATCCTGTCCATAAACAGCATCAGTTATACCCACCAGTGGGAACGTCTGAAAAATTACATATGAAATTATTTATATTTGAAAAATTGCAGGTGCAAAACAGACATACATTTCCGGCGAAGCTAAAAATCAGATCCTAGTTTCATCAGCAGTAGCTACATCATATAATGCATCAGCACAATTGGTAGACAAGGGCACAGAATGCAGTGTTTGTGGATCATTATTTATTCTTTATACTGCCCCATAAATATGCGCAGTGCATAATAGAGACGTAGAAACTACAGTCCCTGCCCTAGCCTTTACATTTTCTGAGGGCTTTTTTTGAATCCCTCAGCGAGTCATCTCCAGGGCCAAAGTAAAGCAAAATATAGCCTTTTGCACAGCACTTCAGTTCGTGTGTTGCAGAAACACTGTGATGTTATTTTGGCACAAATGTCTTCAAAAGGCATTAAGAGACAGGTGAAAAAAGAGAACACCGATGCCACTATTACCAGCATTATTTGGAACCCTATGAAAGAAGAATTCACAGCTCTGCTCCTGACACTAATTGCCTGCCTTGTTCATACCCTTCACCCAGAGGCCAAAGATTGAATGGCCTGAAAAGATGAGTAAAATCTATCAACAAGACATGGATTTCTTTGTTACTCTTCTGTTAATAGTAATTCCTATTATTTGGATGATAGCAGCAGTTAGAGGACCCAATGAAGCTCAGTCCTACTCCACCCCATGCTTCACAAGCACAGCGTCCAAGAGAACTCAGGGTCTGAACAGATTTCCAGGCAAAGCCTGGGGGAGAGGAGAGACGCTGTCTCCCTGTTTGCGAAGGGGAATGGAGACAGAAGGAGATTAAGTGACAAGGCCAAAGTCATACAAGAGATCTTTGGCAGAGCCACACACCCAACATAGATTTCCTCAGTCCTCTTTCAGCGCTCCTACAATCTGCTATCCATATGCTATCTTTCCTTTGTTCCCCCAGCTTAGCAGTCAGGCACACTGGCAGGGGACCGCAAAGAGAGCTCACGTTGCCACTGTTTGTGCCTTACCTGCTGTGTAGATAAAGAGGGGTCATCAGCCTCCAGGGCTGTGAGCCGATACCTTCACAAACTCTACATTCATATGGTACTTGGTCCTCATTCCAGCATGATAAATGAGGTGTGTAATGTTGAGAAATACATGTCATTGACATAGTGAGTTTAATGAAAATCTCACTTCCAGCATTTTGCAAATGACAGATTACCGACCTCGCTTGTTCAAACAATGGTCGTTTGAATTGAAAGAAGGGTTTCTTTTCCATCTTGTATTTTTCTGTAATTGCTACCTAAAGCATCCACATATATTTCCTATACCCAGTCTGTCTTTCTCACACAAGCAGTTCTGGTAACTTTTGTGGGACAACTTATGATAGCACAACAAACAAGATTTGGCTCCAAATGCACAACAAAATAACTTTCAAAAGAACACATTTCATTTTTATCTGCTTCCGGAAAAATAAACACAGTAGAGCAGTAAAGGTATACTAGTGAATATGCAATGTGGTCTGGTGATTTGGTAGTCCTAGTCCTAATTGGTTCCTACCATTGCTAATTAGCATGACAATATAATCTAAATATATGCATTTAATTGCATCTCTTCAAATAGAGCCTTGGTTTTCTTTGTCCAAAATAAACATGTAGTCTGTATTTTAAAGGAAGCCCTGTAATTAATCTTCTTTATATATTTGTCATATTTTATCTCAAGTCGTATCAAATGACGTTAAACTCACATTTACATAATAAATTTTATTTTTATAATACATAATGTTCAGATAAAATCACAGAGAGATATTTCTGCAAAGTGCAAAGGAGAATAAACTGCAAATAGAGATCTCTTAGTCTGCTTGCTCAAGTCTGGCACATTCAAAAATACTTTCGTTGTTGTTTCCACTGTCTTTTTTACACATACTGTACATGTATTTCAAAACACTGTGACCACTCCACAACTGAATCTGAGTAAGATTAGTTCTTGATAGGAACTGTTAGTGGCTGTACTGATTGGTAATCAGAATTAGAAACATCTCCACCTTTTCTCTACGGCTATCATGGAGAATTTACTTTAAGTATGTAGGATCACAACAAGTCTTGTTTCAGGAAGATGAACTGCGTGAAAGCTTAGGAAACTACAATTCATTCCCAACTTGGAGTCTAATGTGAACTCAAGCAGAGAGTGGTATTTAACTCCAGTCACTTGTCTATACATCTAATATCTGCTGTGAGATGAGCTGGTGCAAAACTGAACCAGTCCCCTGCAGAAGAGTAGACTGTTCCTTCTAAGAGACAGAGGAACAACATGGAGCCACCACGTACAACTCAAAACTTTCCAGTATCAGTCTTCGATCTGGATTTCCACTTAAAATAACAATCCCAGAAAATGAGGTGTTAAAATATTGCATTTATTTAACAAGCCAGCCACTGCATAAATAGGTTCTCAGTTCTTTATGTGAAAAACAGAAATAAACAAATTTGTGAGATGAATTCACAATCAGTTCTCTAAAAGGATTAATGTCAAGCGAAGTTTTACCTCAAGTTAGATTTTAGCCCAAAAAGACAATTCTGCTCTTTTGCTTGAAAAGAACAGAGATACTGAATGAACATTGTCACAGGCTTAGTCATAGAAATAATTAAAAGTAACAACAATAACAACAATAATGTGGGGTTAAAATTGTTTACTTTCTGTCATCTGAATACAAAACCTAATTTTCAAAATTTTTAGGTACCCAGAGGATTAAACTAGCCAGATTTTTCAAAAACCTGCCAAATCTAGATGAGAAGCTCAGCTCTTATTAAACCTAAGTAAATGGGAGCTGAGCTTGATGAATAAATGGGGTTTAAGCACCTGCTTCAATGTTTTGCTGAGTAGGAGCCTAAGAATGCATTCTAAAAAAGTAATCCAAACGTTTTCACCTTGGATGGGAAAATAAATCTTTGCCTAAATGATATTTCAGTATTTGGAATAGGAACATGTCAGAGTTTAGCTCAGAAGTATATACTACACTGACCCCTTGTTGCCCAAGAATGCGCTAATTTGGAAGGGAAAATAACCATGAAATATTATATCTAAGTCACAAAAAATGTTTTCATAAGTAACCTAGAAAATTATTTCTTTCCCAGGCTGAAAGAACCATTTCAGAAGTCTTGAGCAGATCAGAGCAGTCTGAAAGAATGCATTAGAAACGACTAATTTGCAGAAATCCTTCTATCAATATACACCCCCCCCACCCCCCACCCCCCCGCAGTCTTGGTCTATCACCCAAACTTTTATCTGAGCAAGTAAAATCTAGTTATCTTAGTTTATTTAACTTCTCCCTCCAATATGTATTCTAAACTGACAGAATTAGGTTTTGGCGTCCTTCTGTACGTGTGTGTACAAAATAGTTGAAAAAGCCCTTGTTTACGCTTCACTGAATCTATGCCGCACCTGGTTACCAACTCTATTTGCAGCATTCCTTATAGGAAATTAAAAAAGCTGAGTTAGTCACCTGGAAATGAGCCATCTAAACAAGGCTTCCCTAAGTCATGAATATTGAGAAATGGAGCCACTCACACGATTGGTTTTGAGAGGAAGAAGGAGGGACAGGCAGGTTCATTCCCTGACAAAACTTCACATAGTTCTGGACAGCCTTGTTAGAGAAAGGGTTTATGGGCTGTTTAAACTGATTTTCTTAAGCTAATTTAGACATCTCACATCTGTCAAAGGTGTGAGTCAGAGGATCTAAGTCAGCATCCACGTTTGGTGGAAAGAAGGCTCCAGAAGATGACAGAGAGCAACTGATCTGGGTGCCTGAGGCAGCCCGAGGCAGGCGCTAACCGTCCTAAAGACCTCTGCCACATCTTGTATGTTTATGTTGGAGCTCCTAAAAATACGTTATGCCACTCGGAGCTGCCAATTGTTGGAAGTCATGAAATTTGCCCGTCCCATAACTGTGAGACCGTCCTAAAAAAGCAGAAATTTAAACAGCACTCTTCTCTGTGTTTACTTTGCAAGTTTTTCAGTCATTGCGCCACATTTTTAAACTGCTCTTCTCAGCCACAAAATCTAGAAACTTACTTGAGAAGATTCTCACGTAAACATTGTCTCCTGGAGCTGGGACCTCGCGTGAACATGAAATAACTTGAGCCTTGTGATAAAATCATGAGAATTGGCAAGACGGGCATCTATTCACCTCAGAGAAAATCTGTCTCATTAAACATGTAACTCCTGGTTACCAGGTTACCTCTCGGGAGCGCGGGGAAATGATGTGGCTCTGCCAAGGAAGGCCCCGGTGCCTGTCACGGGCACCACCTGTACAGCAGCCACAAACCCCGGGCAGCCACCCTGCCTTCGCTCCTGGGGCAGGGGCTTGGGCGCAGGACCCTTTCCCTGCAACGAAGGCAGATGTCCAGGAGGCCCCAGTCGCGGCTGGGGGCTCCCAGGTTCTCCCCCACAAACGTGGAGGCCCCATGGCTACCTGGCTCCCCTGCCCGCCTGTGCCCCGCTGCTGCCATCGGCCTCGCCGCTGGCCCGGGGCCGTGAGGACCCAGCCCCGAGGCCGAAGCCAGCCTGCGCTTGGGGTCGGTACCCCGTAATGCTGGCAACGGGAGAGCCGCCGCTCCCTGGCTGCAAAACTGGGCTCGCCCCGGGTTTCAGCCTCCGGTGGCCCCAGGTGAGGCCTCCCGCTGTGCAGCGGGGCGCCATGAGGTGGGGCCAGAGCACCGCTGCCGGGCCGGGGCCGAGGCCGGGGCCTGGGGTGCCGCTGCCCCAGGGGCACGGCTGCCTCCTCCGCGCCCAGAGAGCCTGGCAGGGCAGTGGCCCCGCCGTGGTTTCACTGGGCGCCGCCGTGGGGGTTGCGCTGGCCTGGGCAGCGGGCAGGCCGAGAGACCCCCGCTGGCGGGGAGGCGCCTGTGTGCCTGTCAGCGCCCAGGCGGGGCGGAGGTCCCGGCCCACCCCAGCAGGTGCCAGCGGGTGGGCACTGGTTTCCTCACCCCCTCTCGGGGCACCTCAGTTTAGGTGGGAAAAGGCCATCCCTTAATCCCCTCCGGGTTTCTGGTGGGGAACGAGTGCCTTTCAGTGCAGGCGGTCGCCCCTGAAGCCGCCTGGCGCACACCGGCGATGGCTGTTAGACCTTCACGAGTGCCATCAGGTTATTCATATACGGTTATTTATCATGCACCGTAAAAATGGTCTTTTAAAGGTACTTGAAAGGAAGGGAGGAGACAAACAGACATACTTCCTTAGCTATTCATATCTTACAGATAAAATGCAAAGTCAATAGACATAAGCTGTAGTATATAACCTCATCCTGTACTTGATTTATTGCAGATGGGAATCAACTAGAAACTGAATCACTTTGAAATTTTTACTACTGACATTAAAATTCCAGGTTTGTATACATACGTCTTGCGGAGATGCTAAATACAATTTCAGCTAATTTGGCATGCGCTTTGATTTGCTGGATCTTAGACATCCACGTTAAAGGTAGATAACAGATCGCCTATAAAATCTTAAGTAACTCATGCATTTAAAGATGCATTAATTTATCCTCTTAAACTCATAGGAAAAGATTTTCAAAACTAATGAGGGTCCAGCAGTCTTGAAAACAATCTGCTTATCTACCTTCTTACATAGGAGTTGAGGGGCCTCATTTTAGGTAACTTTTTTTTTTTTAAAAAAAAAGGGTAGTTTTAGAATAATATCACATTGAAGTACTTTACGCATCATTTTAACTGTTCTATATTAAATTTTTAGCCAATTCTAAATTGACCCCAAAAGGAGAGTTATCAACAAATTTAACATCTGTTTAACTTCCCAGATCAAATTAGATTAAGGCATTAATTCTCCTTCTTACTTTTTGCTGGAAACTACCTAAGTAGCAACTTGCCAAAAATGCATAAAGGTGTTTAGCAATTATGTACTGGGTATGTTTGAAGAGATCAAGGTGCACTCACATGTCCTGTGCTATGGATATCTCTGATTAGCTTGTCATCTACTCTGAAGAAGATGTAGCCAAACTCTCCTATACTATGTAACAGGCCAGCTGTTAGCTGTCTGTCAAGCACCTAAAGTGGACAAGTAGTCCAGGAGCAAAAATGTCACTCCTTTGATCTGGCAAGGAGCAGCTGCTGATTTATAGAGTAGGACTTTGTTCTTCCGTTCTATTTTACTTTCTTTCCTAAGGCAGAACCACAAAATCCAGCAGAAAAAAAAAGTGCCGTTCTCTGCAACATCAACAAGCTCTGACAACTGCAACAGGGTTTTTCTTGGCCCTAACAAAGCTCTCAGGCATCTCCTTTGACGCTCACCTTTTTTTTTTTTTTTTCCTTCTTCTTTTTGCAATGCGGTAGTTATTGTTTAATTCAGCTTCTGTAAATGGAATGGACTGTGGCCAGCAAGCCTGGGGCATAAACACACCTGTATGAAAGAAGCCTTATTGTAGCAACCATCTACAACCAACCTGCACATGCACTACCAGTTCGTGAGTTCAGAAGGAATGTTCCATTTTCCCTGACAGTAAATTTTGCCTTAAGATAACATTTTTTTTGTACCCACTGTCCTGTCTTGACCATGAAGCTTGTACACTTTTTCATTGTTATTAAAATCTGAAGGAAAAAAATATGTATTTTTCTACCTGTCAACCAGCGGACCTCAGGAAATTGGATCCAAAGAGCCCACTTTAAAAAAAACACAGCCAAAATATATTTATAGAAACGCACTTCTGAAAGTTTGAGAACTGCTGATCCCAAAGATGCCTGTTCTGTTTCAGAGACAGCGATGCAGTTGCAGCTACCTCCAGCATATAGTGTTGCAGATTCTCCCTAAAAAAAGGCGTTTTGCAAAACAAGTACTCAGTAGGATATAGCATTTGATGCAACTAACCAGACTGCGGCACTGCCCGCCCAGAGTCAATGCTCTGTTCAGTTCTTTTAGACTCAGAAGGTGCTGAGCAGATTCTGTGAGACGATCAGTCACTACACAGACTGTTAAACTCCTGCCTCACCCATTGGAATAGCGAGGGAGTTTTCCTTTATTTCTTTTCTGATCTGCTTTCAAGTTTATTTGCTAATAAAAGAAATCTACAGGCCACAAGAAAAAGCTGCAGTATTACGCTACTGAGCAGGAGGGGAGTGTCTTGTGTGTTTATGGATGGGGAAGAGAACCACACAGCAAGCTGTGTATTTGACCCTGGTATGTGTCTACGCACATACTGTGTTCACACTTCTTTATACCATAACTTTAGAAAAGAGACAAAAAGGATTACAAAAACAAAGATGGGAAGAGGTGAGGGTGGTGGGGGCGACATCATGACTACAAAATCTTTTGCATATATGTTAGCTTGTGGAAATAAATAAGGACTATTACAGCCAGGGCCCTAAGGGAGGCAGGAAAATGATGATGTACAGGATAGTATAAAATGATATATTAAAAACTGTGCTGTCAGTGGAACAATAGAATACTAAGCAAAAGTCCATAATAATTGGCAGATATTTAGCTGTAGACATCTTTCTCTGGTTGGTGGGTACTAAAGTATACGTGAGAGGAAAGAGAACTAGTTAGGCAATTAGATGTAATGGGCATAAATAATACACTATGTATAAATACATCCCCCCACCATGTTATAGCTCTTATCCAGGTACACCTAATCACCTCTCAGTAAGTCATACCTACATGCTGGTATCCCTTGTGTTTTGCTCTTTGCACTGTCTGGTTACTAGAGATTCCGCTTAGGTTAATCTTTCTCTCTGTAGATGCAGAACCATGTTGATTTTTTTCCCTTTAATTATTCCGATACCGATGGCAAGACTACCAAACCAGAGGGTCTAATGGCTTAGTAGCTAAAGATGTGTCAACACCACAGACACCAAGAGACTACAGCCTGCCATGTTATGGAATACGTGTTCCGCAGTGACTGAAGGTATTAGCAGCACAAGTGTGGGACAGCTATATTATTTAAGTGTGCTAAAATGAAGAGGTAATTACACAGATCTTCCCAGTGTCATACTGGTGAAGCTTTTACTCTGTCTCATCCCATTTCTTGTTCTCTGTGTCACACAGGAATCAGGGGCAAATGCTCTAAAAACATTTTCAAGAGTTTGGTAGTACATGAATGTGTTTCACGTATCCTTGTTTCTTAGTTATTGTAAGCCAAACTGGTTTGGAATCATGGAACAGAAAAGTTAAGAAGCCTCTGCGGAGCCATTTCCTCAGCCATATCCCAGGCTCCCATACTTTTCTGACCAGTGCTTTGTCTCCCCCAGGGCTCAGCTCTTGTTCCCCAGCCTACCTTGCTGGCTCACCACAGATAATTGCAAAGTACAGCTGGCAAGTCTGCAATAAAGCTTGCTGGTGCTCTGCAGGGGTCCTAGATGGCCAGATATGCTATGATTGAGGACATGTATATGAACTTTACACCATTTTTTTTTCTATCTGCTGTTTCATTCTTCTGAACAAGCTCACGACTGAAACCAGGAAGGTTTGTGCTTTCTGAAGTACTTGAAAGGTTGGGTTCCCCTGACTTCAGTACTCAGCTGGCTTAGGAGCAGAGCGAAGTATTGGAGGAGCCTGTGCTCAAGTGCACCACGTTTCAGTTGTTGTTGGCTTCCACAGCTAAAGATGGGGCTATTAATGTATTTTTCTTTCTTCTGTTAAAGGATGGTTAGCTGGAGAAGTCTCTCACTGCCACTTAAATATCTCATGTGAAAATTAAACCATACCACAAAAAGAAACTTGAAACTGAGCACATATTTCTTCAATGAAGAACTGGCCAGTTCTGTAATGTGTTCCACTATCCCATATTTTGCATACAATTGAGATATCTGTTACGAAATGAAAGCCAATCTATATAACCTATCTAATATTTATCTTTCTTTATGAGAGCAGTTGGAAACTCTGTGTGTGATCTTACATAATTTTAATAACTGGTTGCTGATGGATTTCAATATTAACTCTGACTGTTCTGACTGGTAGGGTGTCGAGGCTTAATTTTCAGGAGAATTTCACTAATTGTTCCTGCACTGCGTAGGGGTGAAGGCATCTAAGAATATGTGTATAAACCTGTATTTGAGGCCACAAAACTGGTAATTGCAGGGCTGTATCCAACAATGCTGATCACTTCAGCCTGGTCTAGTAAAGCATTCAGATGTATAAGGAAAATTTTCAAAACAACCAAGCCCCATTATCAAAATCATCATAGGCCCTGCAAAGCCAATCCTAATGTTCAGTGAAATTCCAAGTTAGAAGACAATATTAGCAAAGGGATGTTGACACTAGTTGCCTAAATTGTAGATGCTCTGCTCCCAAGGAAATTCCTGTCTCTGGTTAGATGTTCCAGGAATCACCAGAAGGTGGACTTAGATACCTAACTACTTTTTTTTTTTTTTTTGGTAAAAAATAAATAAAGCCCTAACTTAACACTGAAAGTACCTAAATTCTTTAGGCATGTAGACTTCTACTTTTTAACACCCCATCCTGCCATCATCTTTACTGCTGTCTATATGCGTATCCTAACAGTGCGGTACTTTCTACCATAATCACGCTCTGTCTCTGAGTTAGAGGAAGACAGTTATGTCCAGTCAGGATTCCTATGGATCCTTTTAGTGAGACAGACATCCTAGGACAAGTCCATTCTTTCTTATAGCAACACAGATAAAGATCTCTCTCCTTTATAGCTGACACCATAATTATTTGACTATTTATTTGGAAAGAAGGAGATCAAGTTTTGCCTACCTATCCTGCTTGATTTGGAACAAAGACTTGAGCATAGGTCCATCACATCCTACCAGAATATCTGAATCACCCAGGTATTCAGTACAGTGAACAAAGCCCTTTCAGTTCTCATTCTGAAGATGTTCCACCTGAAGTAAGTAATTATACAGTCATAATTAACCAGTCCTTGACTCTCACACATCCAAAGTTGGGTCCCTAACCAAGAGGCTGTACAGTCAAGCCCTTGTTCTTATTTAATTTTTTTCTACTGACTTGTCGTTACATACACAAGAGAAATGGCAGTCAGAAGAACAAGAAAGGCATGATAGTGAAGAAAAGTAAAGATGGAGCATTATGTTCAATAGCCCATTGATTGGGAAACTCAACTCACTTGGAACAGTTAAGACATTGATTTAAATCAAGACGAAGAGAAGACCTGCAAACATATATCCTACTTAACAAGTGAATTTTCTAGCCAATGAGCCATTGAGTATAGCACTTCCTCTACCCCATTTGCCTCTTTTGTGTAAAGCTTGGTATGGCTGATGTATGACAAGAACTTTGGCTGGATTTGGCCCCTGGGGAGATAAACTGAGTCAAGGCTGAGTTTGTGTTGAAAGTTGTGTGTCACTCTGGAACACGTTACTGTCTATTTATCACCGTATATGTATTTGTGTTCCTACTCCTCCGTCCTGGAGGTCCTTTCTGTATAAAAGAACCCTGGGCAGGGCATTATCTCACTTTTCAGTACTGCTAGGGTTGCAGTTCCAAGTTTCTCAATTATATCCCCTTCTAAGCAGTTCTGTGCATGCTCACCAATGGAAACAAGTATGTGTGAACCAAAAGATTTTAGGTATCTTGGGACTGGGCAGCAGCTAGGTGACGATGCTGGAAAATTCAGTGATGACTAAAGATCAAGATTAGCTTAAACTAAAGTTTGCAGGGTTTGTGCTTGACACTCATATGCAACTCAAATGATATACATATCTAACATATATATATGAAAATGAGAAAATATTTTGTAAAATATGCTACACAGATATTTTATTGTGGCTTAATTGGTTTATAAGCCAATATTATAATAATACTTCCATAAGAAGTTCAAGCCAAGTTTTAGAACATCTTTAACCAACCTTTGAAAGGAACACAAAATTTAAGGTCAATAGAAACATTATGTAAAACAAAAATACCTTTGAAAAAAAGAAAAAAAAATGCCCCAATTCACAGGCAGCATCTTCAAGCAAAGTAGTTCAGCATTGTGCTTGTGTGCATAAGAATTTAAAAATAAATTTGATAAGAATTTAACTATAAATAGAATAAAAACAAAGTCTTCATTTTAATTCAGTGTCAAAACTGAAGAAAACTTAGGAAGATAAATCAGTAGTTAGAAGAGGGAAAGATTCTTTGTTTTTCAGTTTGAATTACTAAAATTATCAATAGCATGTGTACATTCCTAGGAATGATACACATTTTCAATTTGATAGTGAAAATCCTGTAATATTTAATTAATTTAGAAATCGAGTATACCTTTATACATGTAAACTTGCATCCATGTAAAACAGAATAATAAAAGCAACAAATGCAGGCACCCATTCAGATGAACTAGCAGTGTTAGTTTCCATTTCCTTTACTTGATTCTTCCCCAGTTGTTATATTCAGTCTTTCCAATGTGACTATATTATCATCCACAAAATTTTTAGCATCATCATAATCATAAAAGATATACTTTATATCTTTATAAATCACATGAGGCTTAGCAGACCCTAGTAATGCCACATCTGCTTTAATCCCCGTAAATTCTAGCCTAAGACAGTATAGCCTGTGGTGTCTCACCTGAGTTCTCGGAGACATTTCAGGAAATGCATTAGCTCTGTGAGTCAGTGAAATAAATACAAACAAATATAGTGGTCAATAACCAAAGAAAAATTTAGCGCTCTAAATGGGTTTTGACAGAAGCCTGAGTTGAAGATTCCAGCTGTATTTTATGTATGTCCCTTAACCACCAATCAATTCAGCTGAGATGAGTGGTCCAATTACCTGCCTAATTTTTGATGCCTGATACATGTGTTCACAGTCAAAAAAGAATCATGTATCTAGAGGACCATTGTTTCTTTGGTCCAAGAAACTAGGGTCTACAAAACAACAAATATGAAAACATCGGAATGTCAAATTCCACATCCTAATTTGACACAGAAATCTCACAGTTCCAGGTACCTCATTGCTAGGACAAAATTGATGCAAAGATGTGCAGCTAAGCTGGGTGCCTACACGTTTTTCTCAGGTGTACTAAATACAGGAAAAAAATTGGTAAATGAAAATATTTGTGGGCATGTTTTGCATCCGGACTGAAAAAAAACATTTCATCCTTGTGCCAAATTTATCCCAAGTGCTACCTAGATCATGCTCTGGTTTTCCAATATAGCACAGTTCTATAATAACTGCTTAAGCATGCCATACAGTATTAATCTTCCTCATGAACTCAGTCCCAAACCAGTTTCCATGGAGAGAAATTAAGAGGTATGTACAGGCAAAGGCGAGAATATATGGCTAGCCAATGATACAGAAAGGCTCTTTAGATACAGAAAGGCTCTTTAGATGGGAGCTATGGAAGAGAGGAAGGATTTTTCAACTGAGATTGCAGAACTGAGGGGAAGGCAGCATTAGACAGAGAGTGGAGAGGAGAATACGAAAAAAACAGACACGTCTATGTTGAAGTAGTTTTTGACATTGTTTTAAAAAAGACAATTTTGAAATTGATCCAGAAAAGGATGGTGGAAGGCTGCTGAAGTGCCTGAAGTAGGAGGTGATTTTGATGTGTGTGTGAGAAGGAAGCATCAGCATTTGGCACATTACGGGGGGGATGGAGAACTGGGACTGAGAGTCCTGAGAGAAGGGAACTACAATAGTCAAGGTGAGAAGAGATGAAGGCAGAAGCAGAAGAGACATACTGTTGAAGTGGAAATAGGAAGAGAGGAAGACACTGGAGATATGAGAGAAAGAGCAACACGAGGAAAAGCATGTGGATTTTGGGCAGTGGGAATAAATATGTGAGGAGTCCTAGAGCAGTATAGAGGAGTAAGACTTGTATTTAAGAATGTCTGAGAGAGTAACGTTGGTCTGGGTTCACTGTCATTTTTTTTCACCAGGTTATAAACCCATCTATATAAAATGATACTGTCTAAAACATGAACTTCTTTTAAACAATGTTCTATTTATTGTAATAGTTTGTAGCCAAGCAATCTCTGCAGTAGCTGCAGCTGTGGCTTGTTCCATCTCATCAGTAATTTTGACTCTCTTATAGTCATTAGTGTGAAGCTTTTCACAGTATTTTAAAATGATAAATATAATTTCCTCCCAGTTCTTGAGTTCCATTTTGTTTGAATGGACTATGCATCCTTTAACATCTAAATAATTTGCCCTGAGAATCATCACAACATAGCTATGCCTTGGAACAGAAGATGTGAATATGGTTCTGATGAAGCTCTGCAATGTTTTATTAAAAAAAAAAAAAAAAGTAGCCTTGAACAGTTTATGATTATCTATAATCAGTATCTTTCTCCATAGTATAGTCCAAAGATCCAAGTCCTGAAATAACATGCATCTGTGTGAGAGGGTGGCCACTGCTTCTTGTGAGTTGTTCAGTCCTCACGGCTGTTTGTTGTGTGTGGAGCACCGAGTAGGCTTTTACTTATGACCGCTTTAAACAGTGCCTGCCTGCCCTATGACTTTCCAGAAGACCCCAGGATGAGGTTAGCATGATAAAGAGCTTGATTTCTCTAAGCAACAGTCATTCACACTGACAGCACCCATTCATTTACTGGAGACTACAGAAAAAGTATGAAAAAAGAAAAAAAGAGATGTTGGACTTACTGACTCCTGAAAGGGCAGCTACACTGTCATTACCCCCAAGTGCATACAACGTGATCTTGATGTTGACCTACTTAAAATTACTATTTGCTATGAAGGGTTGGCAAAGCAATTTATAAAATGATGGGGTAAAAGTAAGAGAAGCCCCATTAAAAGCTTTTTCTTTCCTTTAAACGCGAGTGAACAGAGTAGGACTCTTCGAGTTTGACTTAGTACCTTTGTACATTTGTCTTTATTAACATCTGTTAACTGATTAGATTTCCCTTAGAAGTAATTGTGCATTGTTAGGTAATTATATCATTGTGGCTTCTTATTGGGGAAAGGTATTACATCCAAATACTTAATAAAACCAGATGGATGTATCTGTCTGTCTATCCGTCTGTCCACTCAAGAAGCCTTTGGGTATTTTTAGAGAATTTAAAGCAGTGGTGCAAGTCATAAACAAAAGGGGCGTTTTTAAGAAGGAAAATACACTTAATTAAATTGGTGTCAAAATTATTTTATTGTCAACATCCACAATATCCACGACACAGTGATGTTGTATCAGCGTTCCTGTGGAATACTAGTTCTCAGAACCGTAATGAGTTCTAGTAGAAAAAGCAGGGACATATTATTAGTATCCCCACAGAGTTGTCTTTTAAATTATTTATACTTGCAACACTTTCACGTAATGGCAGTTTTAAACTCAAGCAAACAAAGCAAACCACAGAATAAAGAGAGGGGAAGAGAACTGTACAGAAACCCTTCCTGAATGCATGTAGTTAGAAAGGCGAGTCAAACAAACTAATCAGATTTTGTTTCCTACTCAAATCCTCATGAGGTTTGCAATAGACAGCATTAAAGCTTTTTGGGGTTGTGTCACCTTGATAAAGGATTGAGCGGCACTGTATCTGTTTTATCTCTCACATCTGAAATGTAAAGGAATGCAACTTTATTTGTCTGGTGCAAGTTTGCTTATTGTCTTTGAAATTCCACAGCGGACCCTCCACAAAAAGCTTAGCTATCAGAAGGGTGCAAATAACACCAGCGCCTTGTGTTGCTCTTATGTTCATCCCCTAGGCTATGGTGCCGGGTTTGCGCAGGAGCTGGGGGGACAAGCGGGGAAGACTGTTGTTTTTATACAAACTGAGCATTGTGAGTTACTGATTCTGCTGTCCACACTTGCTGTGCTAATACACATTGCAATGATTAACACTTTAGGACTCAAGACTTTATAGAAAAATTGAGAAGGGATACCTTTTTTTTAAAAACCAAGAAACTTCAGCCAATCTCAAGTCTGCTCAGTGAAGAGAGGATTTGGGTGAAATTGAAGAGAAAATAGCTCAGACTGAAGCTCTAACAGTCTCCTTCTGGTCTTAAACTGTTTACATTTATGAACATGCAAAGATCATACTGTTCACTTTCCATTAACCGATCTACAGTTTTGTCTTAACCATCGAAACAAATTCTAGCTGAAATCACTGTCTTATTAGCTTACTGAGCAGCTAAATGTGGTTACTTTAAAAACAAAATTCTACCGCACAAAAAGGAAGAAAAAACATACTGCATGTTCCCCCCCCCCAAAGGAGTCTGCAGCTAAATATTCTCAGCTTTTTGTCAGTCCCCATACAAACAGGTTTTAAAATTATCCAGTTATTCTGAGTGCCTCTTTTTTCAAGCATTTGGATTAAGGTACCCTTAATAAACACACAATGAAAATGCTGGCCTTCTTTTTAAGCCAAATGACCCTTACGTGTACTAAAAACCTTATTTGCCTTGTGCTACTTCAGTTGCACACCAGCACCCTCATTGATTACTGTGGAGTTACATTAGTTTAAAATTGGAGCAACTGAGTAGTGGATCACATCCTATAGTCAGACATATGTTTTCCACTAGATAATGGCTACTTATATATTTATGAATTTTAAAATGCTTTTCAATTCAACTATCATTGTTACTATGTGCAGGAAGTAAAGAAGTAAATTGCAACCAAGCTTTCAGGGGTTTATTCCCTCATGAAGCACTTGTATTGCTGGTGTCAGGGGAGGGCAACTGTATAGTGCCCTCTACATAATAAATGACACCGTTGAATATTCTTAGAGTAATGTGTGTGTGTGTGTGGTTTTAGGGACAGAGCTATTATCTGTTGGATTTTACATTCCTAAATACTATGCTGTCATTTCTTTAACCCAGCTTCATGGAAAGTTTCAAGGAGGTTTAAAATAATTGGTACTCAGATCTATTCTGTCCTGATCACCCATAGAAACAGTGAGTACTCGCAGGGCGATAAACAGCTTTCAGGCAAATGCGTAACGCCAGTGTCAATTGGAGTTATGTGCAGGGACTCGTAGCAGAAATAGTATATAGCTCTCCATTCCTGAACATGACAGTCATAATAAACCTTAACCTCGACACTCCCTGCTTTCCTCAACCACAGCTAAAAATGCTACACACATTTATACCATCTAATGAACTAGACATTAAAAGGAAACCACAGATCTATACCAATAGATTGTCAGGAAGAGAAGTGTGAAGTGAATACTTGGTCATTGTAGTATCATGGTAGTTACAAAGAGGAAAGACCTAATACATCATCATCATCATCATCATCCTTCAGCAAGAGTAGGGGATAATCTACCAATGGAGGTCCCACCAGCTACTAAAATAACAGCTTATAAACTGGGTAGTGCAAACATGCAATGCAAAATCCTAGGGGACAAAAACTCAGACTCACCGTGGTGAACCTGGAAAGAGAATGATGGACGCTTATTTTGCTCTTCTTTGGTGGCAATGCAAAGGAAGGACAGACTGAAGAAGGGTTTTGGGTTCAAATGAATTCTGTCTGGTTTCTGAATCTGTCGCATATTCTCTTTATTAACATGTACAAACAAATCAATTGTAGATGAAGACTGGTTATGAAAAGAACTGAGAAGGTATAAGACTTGCTCTTTTGGAAGCAAGTAAGTAAAGAAAGAGTAGGAGTGAGTGGAGTTTAGAATTGACTCCTTTTCCACCCACACCTCCCTCAAGCCAGGGAAACAACCAACACTGAAATGACAGCAACCTATAGCAGATAGTGGTCACTGATGAATACGTATCGCCGTAATGAGCAAAGGCAAAGTAGGAAACTCTGCTTTTGCTATGCCTCAGAGACATATTCCATGCTATTCCTACAGTTTTACCAATAATCAAGCCCTTATTCTACCTGACACTTGGTTTCCTATCAGTTAATGATACTAATAATTATTTCTTCCCCGCCTCACCTCTCCTTTTCTCTATGTTGTCATGATACATTTTCTATTGTTTTTGAGACAATTTGACAATGAAAGGCACAAAAATATCTAGATACTAATATATCCATGCCTCTACACTGCACAAGATTTACCTTCCTCTGATTGAAATTCTGATGATGGCTGAGGGTCTGATTGCACTAGCTACAATTACTAGAGTCTGGTTTACAATTTGTTCTGCAACTGTTATTCACATGTAACTTTTCAGAAGTCTTTCTAAGATTATTTTTTTTTATGTGGGATAATTAGCCCGATATTTAAGAATTCTAATCTCATATAAATGCTCAATCAAAACACATATTTTCCTGTGAGCTAAAAATGCCTGGATTTCAGTTTTGATTCTCAAAAGAATGTTATTGTTCCTGCAGGACGTGCAATGGAGCATAAAAGAGCACTTTACCTCACCATTTGAATTGCATGATTTTTTTTCCTTCTTCTCTTTTTTCTTTATTTTTGAGTGTTTAATTGATTATTGTTGTCTAGGGTTTGTTTTTTTTTTTTCCTTATCATCTTTATCTTCTCCTTTAAGTGTGGATTTACTGCTTTTGGAAAATCTACAAAAAGAATGTTGTCCTCATTCTGTGCTTATGATTTCATATATTTAATTTCTAAATAAAAAATAGACATTTTCAATTTCAGGACCCATTCAGTCAGTGGTCTCTCTTAAAGGGCTACTATAGAGGATGCCAATTATTTCTGACTGTATGATGTGTATTCCAAGACCCACCGATTCACCTCTCACAAGTGACTTTTTTGCTGGTAATTGACTTTTGGCCAGTGCTGATATGAACTGGACTAGAACTCAGGACTGAGACTGCAAATGTTTTGGTATGTGAAATACTTCCTTATCCATAAGATAAACACTGTACCAAAGTGGTCGACAGACAAATTACTATGTCCTTATGACTCTCTAGGCTAATGCCTCCCTCAGAGAAGGGGGAGGAAAGAGAAGGATTTTAAAAAAAAGATGCCAATAAAGATTCTCTTACCTTTGCAGAGAGCAAGAAAAAATACAACCCCAAAATCAGAAAGAAGAGAAAAAAATCAACCACTAAAGGTGGGAGGGCACAACGTACAGATGAAGGAGGAACTTACTGCACAGAAAAGTGGGACACCTGAAGTGTTTGGTTCTTTTCTAAATACGTTTGTGGCCAAACCCACATTTTGTGTTGAGGAAGCACAGCTTGAACCAGAGCACAGTAAAGTGTGTTATCTTCACTATCATGTTTGAATAGGAATTATTAGAGCCCCTGGTTTAAAAAAGAGAAGAATGTTGATGTAGACTTCAGAAACTGTGGCATCAGGCAAAACAACTATTTTTATCTGCTTATGATGAGGAAGTATGTAAGGCTTTGTGCATTTTGGTTCATCTCAGCTCTATTTAGTTTTAATCCAGGCCTATTTTCATGGATTTCTTTTAAATACATTTCCTATTAAGCAAACAAACTTGGAATTCTTTGTAACAGGTGGCTCATATGAAAACAGATCCCATCAGCTGTCGATGAAGTGAACACCATGGAGTTGAATAGCAAAGACAATCCACTTTGGCTTCCAGTGAAAGAAGCAACCTGCCAGAGGCCAACGAAAGAACAAGAAGTGGAAGTGAGCTGGAGTGTCAGGATCCAGCTGTTTTCAGGGACCTAGTTCTAGGCCTATCACAGGAATAGCAAATCTGATTTTCCCTGGTTTCGCACTATGTAAAGTCTCTCAACATCTACAAAGTTACTCTACTTTGGGACAAGCAGGAGTGTCATCAGACCAATATCTCCCAAAATTTTATATCGTATTTTACAGGATGTAAATTGCACACCTGGTCATTACTGGGCCCTGGAGGAAAGATGTAAGTAGTAAATATCAATACATCTCCATTTTCTTTTTCCCTTAAAGAAAAATATTTTATATATTTGGAGATTATAAGTAAACAAGTTGTTTAAAACAGTCATTATTTCATTGCCCTGCCATTTTCCTTAACCTGCAGAAGGCCTGCCATTTTCCTTAATTCATTGCGGAGGTGAAGCATGTATGCCAGAGCAACTTCTGATTTATTTGACACTGATGTTGTTTGCTTGTTTTACAGCAGATGGAGACAAGAATCTTGGTGCCCTTTTCTGAGCATGCCAGTGCAAGCAGAGTACTGCGTTTCCACTGGTACAATTCATGTTTCGGGTAGCTTGCATCCCCTTAAATGACTGTTTCTTGGAAGTAAGTTGCTGTGCAAAGTCAGGGTCAGTATAGACTGTTAGGGACCAAGCATCAAGAAAATATGGGTAGGGGCATTGCTGGAAGCGAACCTGTGGGAATAAGTGTCGTTTCCATGGTGGTATACCCTGCATTACTGCTGTACCACAGCTCATTTCAGTCGGTAAATGGTAAAGTCACCAAATATGCTGGAGACAATTCATATATACTAAAATACTATATCAGCTACATGTTTTGTAGTATGGCTTGCAGATGTGTCTCTGTGATTTCACATGCTGATGAAGAGTATTGAGGACTGTAACACCTCTGTGGCATTACAGGTGTTACTGCAAGTATCTGCTATCCTCTCCATGTCATGACACATGAAGAAAGGAAGAGATGAACAGAAATTGCTACAGTCCTTCACCTTGGCCACAGGGGTCCTTTCCTTCCCAGTTCTCAGGAAACTTTGCCATATCTCTGAGTATTGTCCTGCAAACGCTGTTAGAGTAACTTACTGCCAGGGCTCTTTGAGGGCTGGTTCAACATTCAAAACTGAAATCTGTGGAAAAACTCCTCCAACCCACTTTGACAGGCTTTGAAACAGGGACATGGACAATCTGAAGGAGAAACTAAAGGAATGAAACCACTTTGCAAATCTGTCAGCCACCAATCACTGCCGCACTTACATTACCCACATAGTGCCCCAGTGTGACTTTCTGGGAAAGTCAGAGAACGAAGCAGCAAAGCGCATTTATATTTAGGAGAAAAAGATATATTTTTTTATGTTTTATGTTATTTTTATGCTTTTCCACCTAACATATTTTAATGCCATTTTTATGTATTTTTATCTTGCTCTATAATATGTTGTCGTATAACACAAAAATGTATTAGTATGAGATTCAAAAAAAATAAATAGCTTTTGTAGTTTCTCACCAGCTTACCTTTATTACTTCAGAGTTTAATTACTTAATGTTTTAACACCTCTGTGGAAACACATAGCTCTGTCTCAGCGTTACAGTCTGGTAACTGGACACTGTTCACACGGTGACTCCATTGGCTGACTTCACCGCTAATACTTATTGTCAGAAAGGCTGTGCAGACTCTTATAACCCTGTCAGGTGATTGAATAATTTAGCAGACATATTTCCAAAGCTATCCATGTACCTAAAACAGACATGTGCTTTGTGGTATGTATAAAAGCATGTGAGGGCCATTTGAAATTGACCCACACTTACACAGATGCTGTCTACAGCGGGCTTCGCACCTCAGCTGGATCTTCTAGGAGCTGCTGTATTATGACTAGTAAGTCTACAAATCAGGTGTCCTGGACTAGTTTGCAGAAAAAGGAAAACCAGAAATTTCTGAGTAAGGTTGTAGGAAATACTTGCAGTGAACACAATCACACAAAAGTAATATAATGCTGGGTTTCAGCAGGAAAAATAAACCTCAGCCCAGGTTCATAGAGTGATTCTGGGCTCATCTTTAATTTTGCATTATCATCATGTCATATTTCAAAACTGAAGGAAGTGTTATAGCCAAACTGATGCTCAAACCACAGCGCTGCTTCTGAGTTTGCCTCTGTTTTTTTGGAGAGAAACAAAATTTTACATTTAAGTGGGAGTTTTGACATGTAAAAATAAACATTAAGTCATGTGGCTGAGGAATAAAGCTCCTCCTCAGAACTGCTTTTATTCAAACACGACCCTCCAGAACCTTGATGTGCCAAAGACTGTTGAGACTTGCTCTCACTGATTTAGCAGTTTACTTAAGCATGTACCTGTCTATAAGCACATGGATAACTTCATTAACATGACTGAGAGTTAGGCAGGTGCTATGACAGCCTAATGGAGTTAGGCCTCATCTGAAGAATGGGTTCTGAGAGTGTTTGTTCCTGAACAAGTCAGCCAGCAGTCATCTCATTTTCTTTACTGATCAAACTATTTTGCCCTTTGTATTGGTGGCCTTTGGTTAAACTTAGCAATGGGATACTCTGCAAGAGTGAAAATTTTTAGTTCTATATAAAATTGTTTTAGCTCATTATAATTAAGGCTGTGGACATTCATCATGGATTTTATATAAAAAAAAAAAAGTTAAACTAATAATTCACCTCAGGAAAAGCACCCAAGGTATCTGTGAGCAAGATGGCATCTACTTTTCATCCAGAAAGACAGTAAAGTTTGAGAAATAAGGGATGAGAAATTAAGCTAAATGTACAAGAAGCAACTGAGGGAAGGCCTTATCTGGAACTGGATGACCGGCTTTTTCCTGACTTTATCCCCCAGATCTGAGTAATGAGACCTTCAAGGGATCAGCAGGACTCATCTTTCCCTCCAGAAAGCAATACTGTTCTCTTGTGTAGAAATGGACTCTGAACTTGTTTCTTTCCTCCTTTTATAGCTCACATTGACTAAACTACCGGGCTTTAGCAGGCACTGCAAAGTTAAACTTGGGAGAAAGACAGACATCATAGAAAACGTAAATGAACAGACCTCACCAAATTCAAGACTTTCACAAAAGACTACAGTGTTAAGGAAGTTCCACATGCTTGTAAAATTAATAGAAAAATCCTGATTTCTTTTTGAATATATAAACCAGAAGTATTCCCAGGGTCTTCCAGGCACTTACTGGCTAGCTTACAGGACACTGTGCCCATCAACATAAAATATATACATTTTTTAAATGCTTTTAAAAGGTTTTCTTCTCCATGTAAAATGGCATATTCTTCCTACACAGAGAAAATAGTCTTTACTAAACTTGCAGGCTTACAAATAAAGGCCAGACAATGTAAAGAGCTACAGAAACTCTTTTTTGGGGATTGATTTATGTTGAAACAAGCAAGCGACATACAGTATATTTTATGTTGCCTGATAAAAGATGGCGTATAAAAAAAACCTTCAAAATGCACTGTTTTGGAACCCACAATGAAAAATGAATTTTTAATAAGGCTTGCCTCAGTGATAGTCTTGGCCAAGAAGAGATTACTACTATGCAAGTGCAATATGGAATTTTCACTTGAGAAACTCTGTATGGACTGTGTTTTACACCAGTCATTGAATTTAGGTAAGGAATACAGAAGAAAAGGAAAGAAATGATAGAGCCAGTGGAAAAAAAAGAACAATTGCAATCTATTTAAGACACCAAGCACATTGTAGACTATAATTTTCTTGATTCTACATAAATGCCCTTCTATGATGATCCAAACTTTTTAATCTCTTTCTGCTTCCCTTGGTAGTTTTTAAGATGAAACTTAGAATCTTCTTGTTTCTGCCATCTTTAACCCATACTCAGCAGAAGATTAACATCAAGCCCTTACGATTTTATTTGTTTTAAGTGGATAAGACCTTTGTTTTAAGCTCAGTTTCACCTGGAAATTGCTCTTTTATCATTGGTAACATCAAACTAATGAGCTCACTATTCCAATTTTATCCTCCAAATAACAGAAAAAGGAAGACAGCTGAGTTTTCAGACAGCTGTAGAAAGGTCTATCGTTCTGGGTTATTCCCTTTCATAGACCAGTCACTAGACATGACTGCCTCTGAAAATTCTGACTCGGGTACATTTTTGCCAAGCCAGCATTCCTGATTCTTCACTGGCCCACATCTTGGGTACGTACACCACTTAATAAACAAGGAGCATAAAATACTCTTGGTATACTCCTTGTTTAATAGGCGCTGTGGGCTTTTGTATGCATTGAGCAGAGAGGCAATCACACAAGTTGCAGAACATTTACAAATCAACTTTAGTCACAACTTTCTGAGCAGAAAGATTTTACCAGAGCATGTGCCCTTTAGGGATCTTGTGTTCTTCAAGCACTTCTGTTCTTCCCCTTCACTTATTTTTGGTGCTAAGTGGTAGGAAAAGCTAATTCTACCTTTACTTTTCCATTGGGCCAGATTTTCACTTGATGTAAATCATTTTGGTTTAGTTATGCTGATTGCTATTTTAATGTTAATTTTTGCTATTTGGTTACATGTCTCAGTGTCACGGAAAGCACCTGCCATAGCACTGTACTCCTGGGGTACCTCAGTTTGAACACCTGAGTGGCAGTAAGAGAGCTGGGGCTACAAAGACGACTCTTTTGGTGCACTTGTTGCCAAATGGAAGGGGGACAACTTCTTAAGAATATATTGACATGGTATTCCCTCACACCTCATCCCAGACAAAAGGATAAGCTAACTAACACTTTTGGAAACCAAGTTACCAAATTTCCTTATTATACAAAATTTCTCCAACTGGCAGCACACCTTAAGTACGCGCAGTCCAGTGTGAGCAGGTTTTTAAACTTTTGAAAGTTCACATGCTGCAGTAGGCTTGAACTTCATTTCAGAGAAGTGAAAGTGTGTTTGCCACCTTATTGTGAACTCTCCAGGCAAATAAAGTTCAGTGTAATAAGCATAAGCATTGCTTCCTCACAACATCTTATGGTAAGACCAGTAGCAGTGATCAACTAAAAATCTTTAAAAGTTGTGCAGACCCACTTACTTTGCTGGGTTGATGCCGGGGATTATTTTGGCCAGTAAATTTGGATTGTATCTGGATTTAAAAAATTCAGTAGATCTATGCTGTTTTGGAGCTGGGGCCTTAGGTTTGGGCTGACGTTTCCTGTTCTAGCTCAGAAATCTAAGTAACTGAAGCAATTAATACTATAACTAGTATTTAACAGCCACAAGAGTCTGGTAAAGGTGTGGTATTTTCACACCAATTTTCAAATCATCTGGCTTTCCCTACAGTTTACAAAATTACGTTTGCCCTGACTTCTTCTAAAATATAAGGAGGGTTATTATTTTTTGGTTTTGTTTTTACCGATCTGATAGTTCTTTTGGAAAAGAAAAGCCTAAATGGTACATAGAATTACAGTCCTTAAATAACAAATAATACCATATAAGCCTCTCTTCCTACATGTTTTCCTCAGAAGTCTGTAGGAGAAGGGGGAAACGCAAGAATTCAATGAAACATAAGCAGCAAGTAAACCTTTCTATCCTCTTCAATTACAGAAAAATAGGAAGGGAGCATCATTTTCAAAGGAGCAAATGTTACACAAGACATGCCCTTTAAATCCTTTTTAAGGCTCTGTGACCTGTAAAACTATCTGCAATATCAGCAACAGAAAGCCTTCCACAGAACAAATGCTTATGTTTTATGTGTACTGTATTTGCTAATCATTAGTTCATAAGCAAGAGCAGATATACAGTGTGCTATAAATAATGGCGGGAATGTAAAAGTGAATTGATCTGTCTGGCTATCTAGTAATACTGCTGGCAGAGAACCAGTTTTGAATGGCTGCCAACTACCATAGACCCAGCCAGTGATTTGTCTAGGGGTCTTGCCCTGTCAGGCAGAAAACAGTCTTAAGCTGAGCTCCCAGAACTGTGAGCACCGCCTACTGCTCAACAATGAGCATTTCCTGCAGCGTCCCCTTTACCCACTTAGTTAAATAGCAGAAAACATGCGCGAGTTACCAAGCTATGAAACCAAGCATCTAAAAATATTAATCACTGGATAGAGAGGTCAGCGTGCTTGTGAACTGAAGTGAAATACATTGTTCAAATTGACTGTGCACACAGAGAGTGAGAAACGGGGAGTGAGATCCACACAGGCACACAGACACACACAAACACGCTCAATTTCTTCTTTCGCACTAGCCCTTAAAGCATTCCCCAAACGTACGGTAGTCACTGTGCCGAAATCCTCATGGGTGGGGTAGCAAACAGCCAAAAGAACGGAAGCGTTTATAGTCATCTAGATATTTTTAAGAGGATAATTATGCTAAATAATGTGATTGTAATAGAAACAAATGGGGTGGGGCTTTATTACAGGAAAGAAAGGAGGTGGCTCAGAAGCAAGTCCTGACAGCAAAACTATTTCCCCATCTCTAGTGCAAATGGAGCAAAATGGTGGGCTAATTTTCCCCTCTTCCTTTAAGTCACTCATGCTGATCCACTTATTGCATTGCTTGAACTAGTTTTCCCTGTGTATAAACATGGAAAGACAGCTCAGGCAGCAAACTCACCTCGGGATGCCTTGCAGGGATTCAGTAATGTGCCTGCTTGGCACTGTTTCTTGTATCCCTCAAGGCTGTCTCCCAANAAAAAAGAAGGAGAAAAAAAAAAAAGAGTCCCATCAAATGATGCAGTTCAGCTTCATGTAATCTGTCTTTGCTAGGTGATTCTGATTCACTGTTTGGTACAGAATCCGGGTGCGTCCGTGCATGCGTGTGTGTGTGTGCGCGCGCATGTGTGCAGGCAGACTGATTATGTCTGTTCGGTATTTATATTCCTATATAAACCTATATATTATCCTTGCTCGTAAAGAGAGGGCAAGTTGCTAATTAAGTCCCAGTAAGTTGAATTTCTTCAAAGTGAAGCTTATAGATCAGAGACCACAGGATTGGGGCTGCAGCTTTGGTTTTGAATTTGGCATTGCTTTATTGAATTTTATAAATACCAACTAAATTCAAACAAAACTGATTTAGATTTCACCTCATCACTTAAAATATATTTTGTAGAGTACAGCCTGTGCAGTAATCCTCTGCTATACTTTAATTTGGTTTTAATTTTATAGGCCCTGTTTTAACTGCATATTTCCAGACCTTTATTTCTCTCACAGCTCTTAGCAAAATGGTAGCTCATAAACACAAGCTCTGCTGTATAGACTTTGCATTTCATCCCAAAGTATTTCCTTTTTTATAGCCATGGTCTTTCCATCTTAGTGCTCTGAGCTTGGGTCACAAATCTCACTGCTATTCCAGTGTGTGACATCTTCGCTCGTTTGCCGCTGCTCATTAACAAACAATACTGCTGTGAAATTGGTTTAATGACAAAGTAATAAAATTGCTATTCTGCTCACAGATTGCCTGAGGCACTTTGAGCTCCTACAAGGCTTACTGTGGGTGCCAAGATACATTAAGCTGCTTATTCGTAAAAACTGCATCATCCGTTTTTTTCACAGGTTTTTTCCTTTCCCTATCTAGCCCCTGCTTCTTTTTATCTTCAAATAAAAAGATATATTTGCTTATGTTCTTCCATGCTGTCAAGTTTTTACTTTCATGCATATTTCTGGAAAATGAAAGTGTATTTCATTTCATTTTTCTTTTTAAAAGGTCACTCTGTCCCTATTGCAAGGTTGTTCCTGGACTCCAACCCCTCTGCAACGTAACATTAAGGGAGACTTATTTTAATATACCATATTATGTAATTGGGATACTGGATAGAGTTAGTCCTATTTTAGGCATAGCTGGATAAGAGAACTATTTATAGAATGAGTTTCCTTTTTTAAAGAACCGACTTGTGCAATGCAACTATTTTCTGTCACGATTTTAAGGCTAAAGCATTTTTGTTCATTTTTGTTTTAAACGTGAAAATAATTATATCATACCTGGTTACTTTTCGTACCCAAATTCTACAAATAATAAAATATGGCAGAGTAATGACAACCAAAAAGCTTTAGGAAGCATGTGGTTTTCATAATGAACTGCATGTTTTAGAAACTATTTTTTTTTCTTTCTTTTTTTTTTCTTTTTTTTTCATTTGTGTGAGGCCCATACAGACCCAGAGATTTACTGCTGGCAGACAATGGTGAAACAACCCAGTTGCTCTTTGACAGGTGGACAGGTCCTGGTAATTATAGCCAGACATTTTAACACTACCAAAACGGTGTAAACAAACACACAGCCCTAATCAATATTACTTTCTTCCACATTTTAAACAAACATGCTAAACATTTATATTTATCCATTTTCATTCAGGGAATGATTGTAATCTCTAAACGCTTCACTGCACTTACACGCGTACATCCACGCACACCTTTATAAATTACTTTTAAGGGAAAACAATGGGGGAAAAAAAACCCTATTTCTTATTTCCACCTCTATAACAAGTAATTTGACCCGCTGAATAGCTTAGGAAATGTGGTTTGGGTACCTGTGATGGTAAGCTAGCAGTGGAAAAACTGGTTCAGAAACAATAAGACCTGGTCTGAACATGAATCTCATACACACACCCCGCCGCCCCCCCTTCTCCGCTTCAAACCTCAGACTGATCCTCCTTTCAAATATCTTGTGCTTCAGGGCTTCCCCAGGTCAGATTCATTGCAGAATGTGTCTGACCTGAGGAAGCCTCAGAGCATGAGATTTGAATGTAGCAGGCTGATGCAAGCCCAGGAGAGACTCCCAGACTAGCTAGCACCCCTCGGTGGGATTATCCAAGGTAGGAAGGCCTACTGGAGGTCAGGAAAGGATTTAAAAACACACAGAGGGAAGCGAGGGATAATGGGAGTCACTACGGCTGAGTTGGGCTGCTGACTCTGCTCAGAGGTGGTCATGAATTAGGTTGGGAGATCGGGGAGGAAAAGGGAGATAAAATGGAGGAAAGAGGAAAACGTGAGTCAGAGGAAAAGGATAAGCTGATGTTTAGGAGAATTTAACTGGCTGCTAAGGGGTGGACGGGACGTCCAGAAGTGTGGGAATGGAATAGCTGACAAAGGTTGGCAATGATCCTGTTGATTGCGTGGTTGAGGAGGAGTTAACAATGAGGTTAAAAACCACGTATCACAGAAGGCTGAAATCAGAAGCAGATCCTTTTGGTGCCTTCTATAAGTATTTTCCAGTTTTCTGCTTCCCTGTGGTCCATTTCTGTGTCTGCTAAGAAGAGTGTAGAAAGCAAGCAAAAGCTGATTATGGCCCCATGATCTTTAGGTGAGGTCTTTTTTTCCCTCCACGCCAAGTTTAAAACTTCCTACCGCCTGCTCTAAACTCTGCTATCTGATCTTCGCTACCAGCGAGTTGCCCACAAGCTACCTGTGACCAGAACGTGTGGGTGTGGGTGCGGTGGTGTGAGTCTGGGATTCACTGACTCTGCACTTACGGGGGATTTCCCCACTCCAGAGGAAACTCGAGCTGCCCGTTCATGCTCCTTTCATGTTGCTGGAAAGTTGCAAAGGCGCTCATCGTCTTGGTCGTGGACATCAATGGGAGCTAAGCCCTAAGCAGCAAGTTAGGAGCACACACGTGGAGATCAGAGCTTTGGTATTCAAACCAGGAGAAAACCTGCAACGCATCCACTGGAAATATTAATACAAGATTAATTAAGCTTCTGCTTAATTCTTCTGCTAGGCAGATTTGGGCTGATCTACTGTTCAAAGGGAAAATATTCAACTATCTACTTATCCTGACGTCTCCTGGAGATCCTAGAAGTACGTATCAGGCCCCAAGGATACTATTGAGAAGCTTCTGAATTACTTTCTTTTCCTGTCTGTGAAGTATACACTCATAACTTGCCTATTTTTCTATTCACATTTTTATGGATCAGATTTAGGCCCAAAGTTTGCACTGTAGAGACCATATGTATATCTTTTCTTGGACCCCTGTGTAGAGCACGAGCACAATCTGAGAAAAGAATTTGGCCCATATGAAGGGATTGTCAGGTTTTAAAGATGTGGTAATTACAAGCACACAAGGAAGCCATGAAAGTCTGGATGAAAAATTCAAATGAGCCAGCAAAGACACAAATTTGGCTTTGAACTAGGAAAGCACTTGCTTTGATCCTGATCCTTTTGGGCTGCAACCACAAGTACTGACAACAAGCCACATGTGTATATTGAAGGAGCTGATGGGGCTGACTGAGAGGTGTGTCCACTGCCTGCTCTTCCTCCCCTGCATGCGTACATCTGGCGGATATTTTGATATTTGATATTTTTCATTGGTGGCTTACAGGATGGTGAGCACTGAGGACTGCAAAACTGAAAGGTTAAGGGATAAGAGAAAGATGGGGAACACAGTGACACTGAAATTTTGAACGGAAAATTACCGAGTCTGGGAACTATTCTATAGCAAGTATCTCAATCCTCCTTATCTCTTTCTTTCCCCAAATGGATAACAAAATGCCTCTGGCCCTCTCTAGGTTCTCAGGTTTACTATATCTGTGCTTTTCCAGACTGACTCAACACACCTCGTTTTGCTGTCTTAGAACAGTACCTAGGAATTTTCCATCAACTTGTTTTGAAAAGTTTCCTCGTGGCTTGTAAAGTGATAAATGAAGGAATTTATTTATTTATGAATCATTAGTGTAGTACTCCCGTGGCAGATAACCTGGGGCAGATTTTCTGGTGCAAAATTGCTAGAAAGGGTGCTTTTATTAAAACAGTCTGGCCAGAAAAATTGCCTGTCCGTAGAAGAATACCCCAGCGTAACTATAACTTCGGTAGGATAGAGATGGGATGACGTGTGCTTGTAACAGCTACGTGCAATGGCCAGGGAGAATACTGATGCAAAGAAAGAGGACTAGCTGGGAAGACCACTGCAGCCAGACACAATCTGGTGTGATGGAGGCACAGCAAGACTCGTCCCGGTTTATCTTCACAAAGATTCACAGCCCCCGAAGTCTGATACCTACAGCTGTATTAAAACCCAAACCCAGGAAAAATGACCAGTTTGAAATCAGGTGAGGTGTAAAAAAAGCTCAACTTACTCGGTGTACTTTCCACAAATTGTTTTCAAGCACGAGGACATAGACGCATCCAAAATACTCTTTTTGAAGCCCCATTCGTTCAATAAATTGCACCGGATGAGGAGAAGAGATTCTGTCTTTCTACATGCCTGCTGTAACCTGCACCAGGCCAGGAGAGTCCCACAAGACACCGTGCCCCGGGACTCCCTCCTGAAGCACAGCTCCCCCTCTGCTCTCCCCCCGCTCCAAGGGAGCAGCAATTTACTGCTAGCCCACACTAGCTGCAGATTATTCCGACATCTTCACTCCTCCCCCAAATCCGTTCATAGCAGCTTGTATTTTGAGAGTAGAGGGGAAGAATCTCCTCAAGAGATAACACATTGAAAATAAATGTTAGCTTCTATAAAAGGTACAAGCTTAAGTATGCCGTGCCCACTGCATTTATTTAAGGATACAAGTTCCTTCAAGCAAAATGTCAATATTTTATTTCCCTCAAACTCTGCAATTGTGTTATTTTAGTTGAGGATTAAATCAACTCTCCGGTTTTATTTGCTAATTGCAATAAACCTTCTCAAAGGAATGTAATTTGAAAGTTGTTTTAAATGCAGATGGCACTAGATTTTAGTCTACAGAGTAAAGCAGAAAAATGTTTGCTAATGGTTACTAGATTTACTTTCCCAAACTCCCCAAGTATTATGTTTTATGAAGGACCGTGTCATTCAGTTATACTTGCACCATGACAATGATAACTAGCATGGTGCCACGGAAACCGGAAAAATGCATTTAGGGTTGGGCCTATGCATCAGAGAACAGAATCAATCTTCCTAATTAACTGCAAATTAGCAATCCCAAAATGAGTGGGATCAACCTGTCTTCACTGGCCAAGAATCATGTTAAGTATATAGCTTCCTCTAAGTGCCTCTAAATTACATTTACGCCTGTATAAAGTAACATTCTTTTAATCTAATGCTGCATTAGTGTCACTGTTCTTAAAGTTATTGCACTGTCTTAAATTTCAGCAGATAGGTAGACAGATAGAAAGATAAACAAATTAATAGGCAGTTATGGAGATAGCCTGATATTTTGTTATTCAGGGCTCAGAGTAGCTCATAAATCACACTGAAGCCACAAACAAGGTACTAATTAGCATAAGTCTCTGGAAAGAAAAGTTTCTGTTGAATGGCGAAATTCTTTAAGGCCACTGAGCAGTAGCTATTAATAAAGATAAATATAGTAAATGCAGAATGGAAGATAAAATGCAAAAATAGGACACAGCAGATATTTGATTAATTTCATCCCTAATGATCAAAATTGCCAAATAATGTTAGGCTAAAGCTAACATTACTGATATACTGTTTTTACTCTTTAGGGTGTATGATCAAAAAGATCTCGGGTATTGTGAGAGTACAAAGGACTGACCTTGGGTGAATTAGCTTAATTAGTTAATGCTTGTAAAGCACTAGATGGGTGTTAAGTATTAATTAATTATTAATTATTATTGGGTAAAGATGGGATTTGGAATCCCATCGCTCATACATGTGCCCCATCCTTCACACAAGAGCTTTGTGGGGGCCCCACTGGTCTCTGCTTCCCCGCATGTCTTACAAGTCTGGGCAGCAGTTTGGCAGCCCCATCTGGGAGGACAGGGAAACGGGGAGACATCAGGCAGCTTGTCCGGGTGGCTGGGTGAGAAGTTGGACAGAGAGACTCCGTTTTCAAGTTTGTTAGTGTCTTGCTTTGTGATTTGATGAGAGAATTTGCAGTTTTAAGCTGAGCCAAATTCTCAGTGTCAGTTTGTTCCTCAAGGAACTGAGGCTCAAGTGAGCGTCCAAGTTTATCTGCATGTAACATGAGGTTCAAAATGCTTTCCTTTCAGTGCTGTTGAGAAACTATTTCTTTTTTTTCTTCTTCTTCTTCTTTTGCCATTACCTAATAATGGTTGTTATCCGTGTCTTTTATTATCATGATTTATACTCGTTAATATTTAAAGTGAATAGTTAGATTTTAAATTACAGACGATCCCTGGAAGAGCTCACAAAAAATACCGTCTCAAAATTATTCTGAGGTATCCTTCCCAGTCACCTTTGCCCAGAGCCATTCTTGATCGAATGTTAGTGATGTTCATTTCAGGGTTATTCAAATATTAGTTATTGTAAATCCCACTAATACATTGACTCTCGGGCTAATATTTTCCTTTAATTTTAGTATGATGCATAACTATTGGTAAATGACATTGAAAGGAATGTAACATTTAACTACATTTTACTTCACATTAGCATTGTCCAATTTCTCATGTTTTAAATTTTTCTGCCTGGCTGCAGCCTAGAAGAAAATACATGCTGGAATAATTATATGAACAATTTAGATTTAAACATATTGAATAGCAGAAGAGATCATGCCCGCCCATTTGTATTTTTTTCCCCCTTTCTCCATGCTAGTCTGGAAGATGAGTAATTTCTCTCCTTAGAAGCATACCTAATAGACAAAGCTCTAATGCTTAGAAGGGAGTGAGGGGAGGAAAGCGCTTTATTACTACTGTTCAGATCAATACACAAAAATCTCAGGATGATAGGGTAATTAAAACACGCACAAAGTAATTCATCAACAGCCTTTCACTTGCCTTTGGAACCGGCTTTCTGATCCCTGATGTTTTTACTTGCAGGGATTCAAGACAGCTCCCAGCCAGCATTTCCCACTTAGCTTACAGCCCGGGTTTTCATTCACAAACAAGAAATTGTGTTGGCCTTGCAACGCTGATGCCTCGTGCTTTTTCATCCCTCCCCTGCTCTTTGTCTGGTGTGAGATGCTACCAAGCAGTGAAATCTACCTAAGAGCTTGGAAAAAGGGGAAAAAACAATCTGCGCTGTTTGACAAGTGAGAAGTTCAGCATCGGCTAAATCACTGATAATTATATGCTGCTGGTTATTACACTTGGATTGTTTGTAAGTGCTCCTATTAAAAAGCGAAATAACCACTCCTGCTGTAATGAATAGATGGAAGAGTGTTTGAAACATTTTCATGATTAAAAATAATATTAAAACTTATTTTGAGTTATCTAGTGGAAATGTCTCATTTCAGACAGGGGCTGTGAGGAGCAGCGTTCGTGCCACAGAACACCACTTCCTGCGCTCCCAGAGTCGACTGTTATGATAATTACCTTAGTGGCATTCCTGTTTTGTTTCCCAGACCCCCAAATGTTTCTTTTCTAATGACAGAGCTCCAGTTGCGGCACTTAAAATGAACAGGGTACTTCTTAGAAAGCATTCAAATCCGTACTGATTAGCAAAAATTTTAAATATAACTTGACTCGAGCTTGGCTATTGTTACAGGTGAGGACTGCGGATCCCTGAAAGCAACGGAGTTAGGTCTTCATAGGAGTTGATTGTGTATTAATGTAGCAGAAAGGCTAGGAGTGATTTATGCACCGAATAGGCTCAAGTTCCTGCAGAAGATTTAACCATATTTCTTTGCTTACACAAAACACAACCCCCCTTCCCCTATCTATCATTCGCCCTGTAAATACCTGCTAGCCTATAAAATCCTCTGTTATTATTTTGTGTTATGATGATGCACAGGGTGTCAGTTAAGGATCAGTCCCCTTGTGCTAGGCTAAACATACTCATAAAACAATAGAGCCCCCACCCCAAAACTTTCCCAATCTGCATATCAGACAGAGCTCGCAGGGAGATGTGAGGGGGTGGGGGTGGTTTGGGAGGATTAAGTAACAATAAAACAAATAGTTTAGCAGAAAAGCAGGAGTCACTTGCCTAACCAAAGACAGATGGGAGAGATTTGTGGGCACAGGTAGAGGCAAGCTTTAAGGAGGGATTTGAAAGAGGATAAAGGTTAGCTTTACATGGTTGGCAGGGAAGAATCTCCCCACGCATGATGGGGGACATCAGTACAACCGAATGAAGTTGTAGTTTGTAGTTCTTCTCGCTTTGGTTTTCCAGTCACCAAAGAAATAAACTAGGTTACCAAAGCCAAAGGGAGCAGCAGAGACGCCCATTTCATGAGGGGAGTCCAGCCTTTCTCCAGGAATTTTAAAAATATCAATGCACTATTTTTGCCGTTCTCCCTGATTGACAGGGAGTCTTGGTGGCAACCACCGGTGACCGAGGCTGCTCCTATTGCCTTCCACCAGCCTTAGCAAGGGCTGTGCAATGGGACCACATTTGTAATCAGCTGCTTTTTGGTGTTAAGCTAGGCACTCAGTTCTGAGCAAAATTTTCAAGAAAACCAAAACTTTAAAAGCACCTTACACCATTGCAAGTAACTAATTTCAACTAAAATGCAATTATTTCAATGAGACCTAGCTACGTATATCTGGGAAACTTTGAGCCTAAGTGACTTATGCAAAGTTGCCTCGTTGATTTTATATAGAACTTCAGCTCCTGAGTCACTATATGCTTTAAAATATATTTCTTGTTTTTTCCCTTCTTGTACAAGATGAAATACAATACCCAACAAATTGATGAAAGGAAACCAGATTGAGCAGTGTATTTCAGAACTGCAAAAAACCAAACCAAATAATACCTGCCACTTCTTGAATTTCTTAGCCTGAAAAATAACCCAGCTTGGTTTTGGATTTTCAAAATTAAACATCCAAAATATTCACTCTTGGGATGAAAATAAGCATGAAAATTTCAGCTCAGAATCTGATTATTTCAAAGAGTTATTGGTCACTCAAACTAAGTGCTGCTTAAAATGAACGTCATCCTCTATTGCTGTAATAAAAACAACTAACGAATAACAGAATTATATTAAAAAATGAATAAAAATTATGAGGTTTGATGTGGTGAATGCAGTAAACATTCTTCAGTAAGCAAGCTTTAAATGAAATACTATTTTTATTAGAAGATAATTAATTCTAGTAATAAACTTGAAATCACAATTTTTGCAACCAAAAGTAGCAACTTTGCTAACAGTCTTCTCTGAGCCGTGACAGCAACAGCCCATCGCAGAAAATGTATTTGTATTTCTGAAATCTCTTAGTTCCTCCATGTAAAGAAGAGGTTATTGTAGCACTACCTAACACCACAAAGTATGGCAGTATTGTGATTGTCAATTTTAGATGGAATAACTGAGGCAGAAAGAAGTAAAGTAACCTGCCTAAGCAGCTCAGAGACACAAGGAAGAAAACGCCCCATGTCTGCTGGGTCCCAGCGTGCTATTCACTCAGCTACACTGCCGCTTTTGCTGGCTGCTATTACGGATTACTTGATCTTAACATTTGATATTCTAGGATTTCAATAGGATAAATCCTATTTATCCTAGGATACACCTTATTTATTTGCTATTGCCTTATTTGATACAAGTCTGATCTCCTAAAAATAAACAACTTGTAGAAGTCAGAACAAAAAACATATAAACATTTGTGTGTTGCAAAGAACAGGAACTGTATTCTTCCATAAATATGAATTCTGTAGGGGACAGCATCTTTTCCTCTCATATGGAATCCATTAAGGCCTTTTGGTCCTAAAGATTTGTACAGCCAGACTATCCTTTTCTCTGAGTGTTATTCTCTGTTGTTGATCACGAATGTGAACAGCCTGATTTGTGGATATCAGAAAAGTAATGCAGTGAAGAAGCTCTGCTGGCATCAGCTCTACGTTCTCAAATGACTCATCTTCTTACAGTTAGTGAAAATAAACACAGAGCCAATTCATGCGGCTCTGTACTCAGACAGGCTTCCTCTGATCTAAGCAAGGCCTGGCAGGAGCTCCTCTGGGGTGGAGGTAGCCACCATGGCGATGCAGGAGTTGTACCATCACTGAACTTCCCTGCAGCACTGTGGCATGGGCAACCACACATGGTGCTATCAGGTGGTACTAGTCCTGGTGAATCTGCCCCTATTCCTGGTGCTGTGAGGAGATTCTCACAGCAGGATATGTACCACTTCACAGGAAGGCTGCACCTGACTCCATGTCCGGTTGTGAAGATTATGGATACAACTCTCCTCTACCTTTGCTCTAGTCCAAGAATTGTAATCAACACCAGTTTTTACACAAATGCTTTTGCATGGCATACAGATTGTGTAGTTGTAGTAAAGAGAAATTTGACAGGAGCTGAGAACGAAAAAACAAGTTACAAATTCTAAAGAGAAAAACGCTTCTGTCCTCACCTCTGTGCCTGAACAATTCACAAAGGGCTGACTGCCTTTTCATGCAGCTTACCAACGATAGTATTATTGTCGACTGTGCTGAAGTGTAAGCTGTGTCAAAAAATATTTCACTGAAAAAGGGACAGGTGAAACATTTGGACAAGGACCATACCCAACCCAAATCTAGCCTAATAAGAAAATAAAATCTGAATTCTTCATAGAGCAGCTTGTTTTTTGGCATTGCAAGTTCAGTATTATGGCCTAAGAGATTAGGAACAAGCAATCAAGCAAAAAGCTCAAAGCAATATGCACTTATAACAGAAATATTGTCTCAGACCTAGCTATGTAGCACTGTGATCATGAGCTAACATATTAAATTCTCCTTAATTCAACAAGTACTTGAGTAATAGCTTTGCAAAATTTTTCACATTTCCAACCACTGTTGACATGGTTTTCATGGACCAAATTGGAAACGCTAACTATAAGAGTACATATAGGACTTGTTTCACATCACATTCCCTCACAAACCCTCACAGTTATTGACTTGCTGTGATAACCAGCCTCAAAAGTTGAAGTTGCTATGCTCTCCTTAAAGCAGAGGTTGGGCTCATTAGTTCAGTGATGGACCAGAAGGCAGGACACAGGGACGTTCTCGGGGAGAATAACTTAAAGTGTGAATATACATGATATCAGCTGGTCCTTAGTAATCAGCTGTGCATACTCTCCAGAAGAGGAAATCAGATTTATCCCATCTTCCAGAGAATTGTCCCAGAAATGCTGCATTTACCATGAAGAGAGAACATGCGTGTAAGCAATTACCACATAGTGGCTGTCACGATACAAGTGTACATTATACTTTACTTCATGGTAAATTGTGTGTCCGTAACCTGTAGTGGGAAACTCCTAAGACGGACAATATTGCACTTAACACTGAGCCTGATTTGCTGGCATTGTCACCTCCAGTGTCCGGAATACAAGCGCAGCCAGGAAGTGGTGGATGAAGTAAAAGGGAGAAGGATTTCTCAATTTTTTATTAGTTTGTTTCTTGAGATTCCAGCAGGGCCAAGATTTCACCTGGCTATGCTAAGAATGAGTTTTTCTGATCTGATCCTATTTCTATTCAGGATATGTGTAGACAATCATAAGCAAATGATTTACTATTCCTCAAAAAGAGGGGACTCATCTGTGGAACCTCAGTAAGTGACTGGCAGCACATTGCTAGTCCGATATCGTTACATAGTAAAATAAGTTTGCATAGACCACTTCTTGCGGGAGAAATACAAGAGGTAAGTTGAGGAATGTGCTGTCTAACCAGGCATCAAGCATGAAAGACAAATGAAGAACATGCATGGAGCAGTGTGAAATACTTAATAGTTATTGACAAGGATGCTACAATCTCATGGACTCCTAACCCAAAACTTGGTTTGGACTGAACTTTTGAGGACAGAAACTAAAAGGAGACAGGGAATTATTACTCTGACTTTGGGTAAGCATACTTGGACCCAAGGTCACCCTGCATAACATAAAACATTGGAGAGCCGCTCCCACCAGCAGCAAACAAAGGTAGGTACTTCCACAGAGCAAGTTAACCTGTGATCATAGAATAGAATCGTAGAATCATAGAATCGTTAAGGTTGGAAGGGACTTTTAAGATCATCAAGTCCAACCATTAACCTAACCTGACAAAACCACTTTTAACCATACCCCCAAGTACCATGTCTACCCATTTTTTAAACACCTCCAGGGATGGCGAATCCACCACCTCCCTGGGCAGCCTATTCCAATGCTGGATAACCCTTTCAGTGAAAAAAAATTTCCTAATATCCAACCTAAACCTCCCCTGGCTTAACTTGAACCCATTTCCTCTCGTCCTATCACTTGTCACTAAGGAGAAGAGGTCAGTCCCCATCTCTTTACAACCCAAACTACCCTCTTGAACTGTTCATCATGTTGATTAGAACAGGGCAACTACACTCCTAATTTGAGTGCCCGCTTAGTTGCTTAGTGCTAGATTTAATAAATGTGAACTAGAACCAAGAAAATGAACCAAAAGCATAGGTCACGTTTTGCAAGGTATTACATGGGATACTATGTGGAGCTTAACGTAGAGCAGAAGAATTTTAATAATACAATGTCAAACTGGGAACTTCTTCTCATAAGCAAATAAAAAACAAACAGGCATGATCTCCTCCATCTCAACAGTTTTCAGAGACAGACAGAAGACAAATGGCAAAGGCAGGAAAGGTAAACTAATCCCCACTTTGCAGTATTGGACCACCGCAGTAAACTGTCCCTGGAACTAAACGTAAGCCCAGCATAGAGAGATAAATCAAGATCATTTCCTTGGGCATTAGGCCTGCTGCAATCCAGAAGAGGGACAGTGGATGGGCAACAGTTAAGAGAAACATCAGCTAAGCAGGAGACACTGCATAGCAAAGAAGGCATTGACCTACAGCCATAATGCATAGTGCAAGTCTAGCAATAAAATTGACACATAAAGAAATAGCAAAGAAACAATTACTCCGAGCTCATATACAGTATCTGAAAAGAATCATGACAGTAAATGACTAAATGTAACTACAAAATATCATCCAGAACATCCTGCCAGTACCAGGACAAGGGGGACTTATGAAGATCCATAGCTACCTTCGCATTGGAGCTATCTTCACCTGATAAGAAGAGACACATAAACAGTACAGAGTTCCAGCATAAACCCAACCAACAGTATGAAGACAGCAGCAAAGTAGAATAAAAAAGGAATATCCAGGGAAATAAGAACTGGAAGACTTGCTCAAAAGTCAGCACACTTGAGATACTTCAGTGTCTCAGAAGTTGCAGGAGATGGCATGGATACCATGTCTCTGGAATGAATTATGTGCTGGCAATTTCTGGTCCTCAGTTGAATGCTTATTGGCACAAAAGTCACAACAGCTAGTGACTGTTAAAAATAAAAAAGTAACAATTCACTGGAACTCAGAGGACTAATCACAGGTTGTAAGCAGAAAGAGTTTGGAGATGGCCCTGGGAAGTCATTCTGCATTACACATAGCATGAAGCCTGGCTGTTGCTGCAGAAGCTCTATAAATAGTTCTGATACACAGCCAGATTAATTTGGGGACCATTTTGTGTAGCAGCACATAGTACATGAAACAGCAACTAACTTCATTCATTCCCCTGCCAGGACAGGGCTAAACAATCTCCTACCAGGCCGCCACGCGAGTGCTGCGTCATAATTCAGCCATCAGGAGGTGCTTACAGAGTCAGGAGCCGTCAGCAACCGCTGCTGCCTGGAGTCAAAGCGTATCACCTCTGTGACACATCCCAGCATCAAAGCCTCATAAAGAGAGTGCCCCCGGGCCACTCCCAAATTCAGGTCTTCTGTGTGGCAGTACCGCTAAACCACTGAGATGGCTTCGCTTCAGCTGTCAGAACTGGGGTGTTTTGCTCTCTGGGTATAAAACCACCATTTTCAGGCTGTCTAAAAAAAATAAAATTATACGAGGAGCGGGGGGAAAGAAGTGCAAAACGATGCTTCCACCTCACACAGCAAATCTCTCAAACTAATCAGTCATAGGGGAGGCCAGGTGTCATTCTTGACATATTATTTAGCATCTCGCTCATTGTTTTATTCTTTTCTTTTTCTAGATAGATGCTGTTTTACTAATTAAGGAAAATGAAATTTCCAGTGCTTGGAATTCAGGGGTGGCCTCCTCTGTGAGCCAATCTCAGTGTTCTCCATGAACAATTTAAAAATAGAATCTAGTTGGGTTCGTTGTGTTGGTTGGTTTTTTTTATTTAATTGGTATCACTTTGTCTAGCGCACAAACACACATGGCTGTAATTTAGTGAACTCCAGTCTTCCTCTTGTGGCAAATTGATAGGATAATTTTATTATGAGTGGAACAATGACTACAGGGAGTAAGGGAGAATCTCGGAGAACTACACATAATTCGGTTGACTAAATGTAATACTTGCATTATATCAGTAAGTAATGAAAACAGTGCTGAACACTTGCAAAGCCTAAACCATTTCTGATTCCAGCTCCTGTCAAAAGGCCACCCCATAAATCATACCTGAATTCTATTTAATGTCAGGAGCCAGTAATCTGACAGAGTGCAATGAGGTGTTTGGACCAAAAGATGCATACCAAGCCATGTGCTCCATAGTCTGCATATTCACAGGGTCACATAATCCATCTATGGATTTTATTAAGTAACTTATTATGTTCCCTTTAGTGTTAATTATTTTACACATCACTTGTTCCAGGTTTATTGACACTATTTTAATATCTTTATCACATAAAATTGCCAGTATAGCCAATCAGTATTAATTATAAATGCGTAGCCTGTGGAGAGATTCTGTTATTTCCTTTTCATGCCAAAACGTAAAAGACACAACAGGGTCAGCATCACATTAGACCTTGATTATTTTTGTGATGTGGCCAGTCTCCACCAGCCTTGTTAGGGACAGCAAGGTCAGTGAGCAGAGTTATTGCTAATTTTTGATGAACAATTTTCAACTGATTTTTCTTTCTTTACTGATTCCCTTTCTGCACCTGAAGAGGGGTCAGATCCAAAACAGTCTGGGGTTCATCCTGCTAGTCGCTGCTAATCTGTAAGGGAATGCACAAATACCCTGCGGGAATGGGATCCAAATACCTAACCTGCTTCTGTACAGAAAACAATACAAATCTGTTATTTAAGTTAACAGAAAATGCTTTTCCTGGTTCCAAAAGCTAGCACTTTGCATCAAGTCTTTCAGCATCTTTAAAAATTATGCTGCTTACTTACATTTTAAACGAATTTTAGTTAAAGCACATGCTCTTAAACTTTATAAAAGAATATAATAACACAATTTTATAAAATACAAAGTTTTAAGCAAACCCATGCTACTTTTACTACCCCTTCTGCAAGAAGAATAATGTTTTGTTTTGTCTTCCTAACTGAGGATGAAGGAGTTTTTGCATTTCTTGGAGGAACGTGAGTCTGATCAATTTACTATTTTGAACCCTGGCACATTCATTTTCCTCATGAGCGTTTGCACGAATGAATTTTGCCTGCATGAATGTGGATAAATTTGTGCCTGCATTTGTGGATAAATTCATTCCAAACCCATCCACTCAGCAAAAAACAGTGGGTTTTGGGATGGAGCGAGAAGGTGGAATGGTTACTAATGGGTTCCTGCTTTACCTTGACCATTTATGCTGGCAGACTTGTACCTTTGCGCCAAGCGCTATGTTCCAACCGTCGCAGAAGAAGCAGGCTAGGCAGCAGCTATGCTAGAAGTGCTTATGTTAGGACTTTCCTGTTGTTGGACCAGCGCTGGCATAAGCCCGTATTCTTCTAGCTCCCTACATTATTCCCGTGCTGGTTTGCTCGTTAACGTGCTGATGATGTATGAAGGCAAGTATAAATATTGCACTGCTTTAGAAATAAGCAAGAAGTTCATATTTCCTGTGCTGTCCTTTCCCCCTGCAGCCAGAGTAGAGGCTTAGGGAGTCTCTAATCGCAACCTTCCAAGCGAGGAATGAACAAATATCCCCATAACATAGTTCCTCAGTGTTTGTGAAAACAGCTCTGAGGATCTGTCACAAATAATAGAAAACTGTCGAATGAGATAAAAGATAAAAGGCACCGTCGAATCCACAGTCACGTAGGCTTTACAGTTAGTGGGCTGAGCTGCACAAGGGACAGGTAGGAGGAATATGACTGTGATGTTTGGTGCTCACACTGCACAGAGAACTCAGCTAGAATAAGAGCTGCTTCGCCCTGGCAGGGTTCTGGGATAATCATAATGTTGACGCAAGGATGTCTCTCCTTCAGCTTTCTGACTTACTCCTTGAGCACAGGACTGGTTCTCTCTCTTGTTCTTCCATAGACCCATGTATCAGATCTAGGTATTCCACTAATTTCTGATTGTTCCTTAATGTAGACCCAGATGCATACAGACATACTGTTCTCCAGATAAGATGGACTTTTAAAAATCTTAACTCAGCCCATATCACATTTTTCTACTATGTTTTTTAACAATGATATTTCAGGAAAGAACCTGATGCAAGAGAACCGGTGGAAAAAAAAAGTAAAATTCTCCCTGTTTTTGCCAACTTGCCTCTACCTAATTCAGTAAGTTGTTCCCATGCTGTCCATGAAAGAATAAAATCTTGGTAGCATCCTTCCTTTTGTTAGTAAAACTGTGGTGGAGCTACTTTCACGGAGGCAACAATGAGAAATTATGCCATGTGGCTTAGGTGACCAATGAAAAATGGAAAAAGTGAACAATGATGCATGAGGGGAACTAATTTTGCAACCCGTCCCAGGCTCAAATTTATTTACATGAAGTGTAATCATGAGTAATCAACAAATTCATGAAAAGGAAAAGAACCCAACCCTGACTGAATAAACTGCTCATTAAGAAGATATTTCTTCACTCTATCCTTGACCATGTATTTCCATTATTTACAACCTCCTGGGCAAAACTGAAACATTATTCTGAAATAATAGACCCTGCATGATCAAATTGCTAGTGCATATTAAGAGGGCAAGGTGGAAGGGTTTGATCTTTCACCCTTCACAGCACAAATCCCACCTATGGAATCACAGAATGGTTTGGGTTAGAAAAGACCATCTAGTTTCAACCCCCCCACCATGGGCAGGGACACCTCCCACTAGACCAGGTTACTCAAAGCCCCATCCAACCTGGCCTTGAACACTTTCAGGAATGGGGCATTCACCATTTCTCTGGACAACCCGTTCCAGTGTCTCACCACCCTCACAGTAAAGAATTTCTAACATCTGATCTAAATATACACTCTTTCAGTTTAGAACTGTGATCCCTATTGCTACACTCCCTGATAAAAAGTCCCTCCCCATCTTTCCTGTAGTCTCCCTTTACATACTGGAAGGCTGTCTTCTTGGATCCTTCTCTTCTCTAGGCTAAACAACCCCAACTCTCTCAACCTGTACTCATAGGAGAGGTGCTCCAGCCCTTTGATCATCTTCATGGCCCTCCTCTGGACCCGCTCCAACAGGTCCATGTCCTTCTTATGTTGGGGGCCCTAGACCTGGCCGCAGTACTCCAGGTGAGGCCTCATGACAGCAGAGTGGAGGGGCAGAATCACCTTCCTCGACCTGCTGGCCACACTTCTTTTGATGTAGCCCAGGAAACGGTAGACCTTCTGGGCTGCGAGCGTATATTGTCAGCTCATGGCCAGCTTTTCATCTACCAGTACCCCCAAGTCCTTCTCCTGTGGGCTGCACTCAATAGGCCAGAGTCCTCATGGGGTTTCAGAATGGTGAAAAGCTGGAAAATGCCATGGTCGCTGATGTTGCTCTTCACAAACCTCCCTGCAATGACTTGAGAGCGAAAGAGCATCTTTTGGCAAGCACCTTTGAACGATGCTCTTTCTGAACTACAGGCCGCTTCCTCTCATGTGTACTGTGCTGAAGCCACCACGCTGATTTGCCAATGGATTTATTTCTTCACCTGGGAACTTTCACCACATTTGCATTCTGCTTTCTTGAGGTAAAAGGCTAATGTTAACACATGGTACCACCACTCCCTCGCTAATTGCTGTTAAAATTTTTTTGCTTATCAGTGTTTTTCAAGGAAGTTCACAACTTGAGAGGTCAGCTTTAAGCAGACTGAAACATCAGCTTAGGGTGACTAATATAAAAGATAAGATATGTCTGGAAACCCATGGAAAATGTAATATCTCTCCCTTGTTTACCTTGCAAGGTATAAAAAGAGAAATAAAACCTGCTCACGTTCCCAACCAAATACTAGAACAAAGCAGGTCTTGGACAAGGGCTGGGACACAGCAGCAAGTCTGAACTGAATGAATAGTCAGCAACAATGATTATGAGTCACATACAAAGAAGGGAATATGTTTTCTACTACAATCACAATAAAACAATGAATCAGGAAATGGAACTTGAAGCCAGCACAGCAAAAATGTTCTGAAACAGAAATTTTAAAGCAATGCTTTCTCTGTTTTCTTTGCTGGTACTTTGCTGGGGGTTTTGGGTTTTGTTTTGGTTTGTTTTGGTTTTTATTTTCTGTGCAAAGAAGAAAATCTGGAATTGTCCACATTGAAAGGAAGATATATTTCTCTCTTCACTGGTAATCTATGAGATCTTCTGCAAAAGAACTGGAACTGTGACAAGGAAATACCCTCCTGTCATGCAAACTCTCTCATTCTGACATTTTTCTATTTCCAAAGATCTCCAAACACTGTGAACCTGCAGAAAATATAATTACAATAAATCTCAAAACTTACATTATATTTTCATTTATGAACTGTGAACTATTTATATTAACAATACGATTTCACTCCAGTGTGAGGTGTCAGGTAAGTATTACTAGACTCTTTCTCCTGCAGAGGGGAGAACTGAATCAGAGAGGAATTAACTCCCAGAGCAGTGACTAATTCTTACACGTTTTGAATCTCAAGGATAAGCCAAGGAGAGCTATTAGAGTACATTGCGCCAGGAGAAGTAAAAAAGCTTAACCTCTTGGAAATTCTTCACTGAAGGGTCCAGGCCCAGTTCTATAGCTCTAAATTCCCTCCCTTTGTTGTGTTTCAGGCTGGGACCAGAGGAAGAGACAGATGAGGCTATTCTGGAATTCACAGGGGACCTGTTTGGGCTGAGCAGGCCAGCATCATGGACTCGCAAGAAAAAGAACCACAGAGGAGATGCCTCGGGAGGAGAAAAAAAAAAAAAAAAGATGTGGGAGAGGAAGAAAATTCACCTTTATTGTGTAGTAGGGGCTTAAATGCTTGAATAGATTCACTCAGTCAGGCCATGTCACAATCAGAAACAAATTCCCTGTCTTCCAGGCGCTGCCTCAACTAGTTCTTCTTTGAAAATCTCCAAGGAAGAACTCCCCAGGAACAGCAAGGCAGCAATGAGGCCCTGTGGCTGTATTCTGGAGTTGTCTCCCTCCTTTTTCTACCCTGCAACTTGGCACCGTCTCGGCTAACACAAACGAACCTTCAAATATAAATAGTAAAATATTAGCAACTTCAGACAGTTTCTTTTCTACCCCAGCTCTTTTGGTTGAGCATTACAGGCTTGGCAAACGTCTTCTCAAGCAAGCCCAGTGAGACTTACTGCTGTCACTAGGGAACAAGTCTCCGGTGAGCCCTTGCCTGCAGTGGTAGCCCAAGAGAAAGGGGACCTTTTAGATGAATCTAAGTGCAGAAAACAAAATTAATGGGAGGGAGGAGAGAAGAAGTTTCCAACACGTGGAGTCTAATGAAAAATATACTGTGATAACACTATGTTTCCCGACTGCAGAATGATTTCTGTAGGTTTGGTTTCACATAAAGGATAAACCTGCCAAGCAGAAGAGAACTGAGCGAATATGGTCTCTATTACAAATACTTCTACACTGAAGTGCAGAAAGAGGGACCTGTGCCCAGTGCATGATTTGTAGACAGTGGGATTTATTATCCTCTCTCCTAATGGGTGGGAGAAGGATAATGAAAATCCCAATTATCAAGAGGAATGGAAAGCTTCATTGTATATCTGAATAGAGCAATTAAATAATAGGTGATTTCTGAACTTGGGCTGTAGTGTATATGCTGGGGATGACCATATTTCTTCCCCTCCCCAATGAATACAGATACCTGCCGGTCTTTGTGTGACTTTATTTGAATTACACAAACTTGGTAGGTTGCCTTATTGTTCTTCATTAAGTGCAATCAGGACTATGAATAAGATACAACAACACTTCAAAGAAATACATACCCAGTGACAATATAGTGGAGATCCTTATTTCAGACTTCCTTCACACGCTAAAATGACGAGGCGCAAAGGAGCTAATACAGTTGAACTTGAGGGGTTTCTATTAAGTCTCAGCTCAGAGCTGGCAGTCCTTTCCTTTCCCCTTTCCTCCCTGCTTTGTTTACTTTCAAAAGACCCTGGCTGTTGAATTATTTGCACAGTGTTGGAGCAAATCTAAGTTTGTAGAAACAGCATTACTTTGAGCAAAGGTTACTCTTTCCAGAAATGCTCATCTGACACAGCGGGAGACAGAGGCACAATGGGTACAGTACTATCGAATTTGTAATTTTAGCGTCAGAATGGGCATTTCACCAATCGGTCCCAACACTTCTAAACAGAGGAAGCTGGCAATGTCACCTCTCTTTCCAAACACAAGTGGTGCAGCTGCACACTCAGCACTGATACATCCAGCTTCCTCCCACACCCCTAATTCCAGACACACAGAGACCTTTTTTTTAAAAAAAAACTTGCACCAGTGCTAATCAGGAAAACTGTGCTAAAGCCAGTGATGTTTCACCACCAAAAGCAAAACTGCAAGTAAGTGGAAAATCAAGTCTTTTTGAAATTCATTCAACTTACTGTACAATCTTTCTGGTTCAACCTGAAGAACATGATTTTTGAAAGGGCCTCAACCTGGCCTCCTTTCCTAGAGGTGCAATTTTGCATCTGCAATCAGTTAAAACCACAATTAATTACAGTCATAAACCTTGCCAATTACACATCCAAGTGTCTGATTTGTGCAGCAGTTGGGTAGTTAGGTAACCACATATAAGACTTGTATTGAAATTGAACTTTGAGCCTGGATACAAAAGTTAGCACTGAAAATTGAATGGTGTTCCCATGTTCCTGTATTTTATGTTTCTCTCTCTTGTTTTTTGTTTTCTGCAAGAAATGATGGTGTGACTGTGATGACAGGGAGGAAAACTATGAGCTACATCAGATCTAGCTAGAGACTGAACTAGCTAGAGACAGTAATTGGAATGAATTTGGCTTTATTTGTTAATATCTGTATCAATGATGTTTCCACCATGGCTCATCCAAAACGTCATGGTTGGGAGACAAAACAGTAACAAAGGAAATTTTCCCCAAAGGCTAGCTGAACTGGAAATCTGTGGCTCCGCATCACATTTTCACTAGCCACAGATTTGGTAGAGAAAAGGATTGTAAGGTACTACTACATGAAGTAATTTGAAAGTTGAAGAAATGAAGTAGTGTAAATAATTCACTTTTTGGAGAAAGAGTGGGGGCAGTTGAGCTTGTGTTTAGTGGGTGGATCCAGTAGATCTATTACGGGCAATGGAGGCTGCATCAGTAAAATCCATCTTCTGAAACAAAATGTTTCTTCTTTAGACATGGTGACACTATGTAGAAATAGCATATTCACACAGCAGCTATTCATATTACATTTATAAACATAATAAATTGCTGAGTAGAGAAAGGCTCTTTGGTTCATCAAGCCTTTTCTTTCAGTGTATTTCATCCTCACCTCCCTGGTTTATCACTATATCCTTCGGTCCTTTCTCTCCTGAGATAAAAACGTCCAGCTGTCTCTTAAACTCATTTAGATTATTTGCTTCGCTGGCCAATTATTCCATATGTTTACTACTGTTTCAGGCAGAATTATTTTACTCAATTCCCAGTTTACTCTTGATTTCCTAGATTTGCAATGTGTTTCCAAGGTCTTGGACTACTGATTTGAACAACTATTTGTTCATCTTTTGCATTGTTAAAAAATATATAGGAAATTTTAGTGTCCTTAGAAGCCACAATTAGGTCAGCAGTCAACTTTTCTAGGAGCAGCAGAGGTAGATCAAGGCTAAATGCTTTCTTTTCCTCCTGAATTTATAGCTTCTGCTTCCTTCAATGAGTCCCTCCAACCTCTCACCCCACAGAGGTGTCCATTGACTCCCTGAGGCAGGGACCCTCACTGAAACTAGTAGGTTCATCTCAGAGGCGCCTACCATTTTTTTCTTTCCCCATGAGAATAAACCTATCCTTTCGGGATTTTTGTCATAAATATTTTCTTAAAGGCACAATATCAAAGTTGAGACAGAAAAGAAAGTGCAGCAACTCCCAGATCACTTCTTTCATTATAGTGCTCTTTGCAATAGCTGTATGGTATCTGCTACCTGTATGGTTTCTACTATCTGCTATACCTGTATGGTATCTACTGCAAATATCATCTGATGTTGCAACAGCAGTTGAGATTTCTCAAGCAAGTTCCAGGTCCTCCTAACTTCCCCAGTAAGGGAAGGGTTCCTTAGGCTTGATGAAAGTGGGGAGGACACGTTCCCCCTCCGCATAAGAAGGGATGATATTCTCCTCAGAAGCTTATCTTTCGTCAAAGAGTGACACCTACATACAACTTTAGGTGGAATTTTGTTACCAATTGCTGTGAACCAAACCGCATGGTTCATGAACCTTTCATAAGCTAAACCCTGCAGCGTTTACATAGCATTACCAGACACATAATTAAAAAAAAATAGTTGCTGCAACTGAAAGTCTACAAAAAAATAGCATCTCATTAAGAATGTGCCCAAGGGCTGGAGTCTGGGTTTTGGGTTTGGCTCTGGCACTTTTCCCCCAAAATCAACAGGCCTCCACCCTGTCTCAAGATTTAATTCTGGGTCTTGGTGACTGATCTAACTACTGTTGCGGCTTCCTCATGAAACACATGGAGTTGATTCTTTCCCCATTTACACAGTAAACATGAGGAGTAACATTGTTTGGGAAATCTCCATCATAAATTAATAATTTTTTACGTTTTCAGTTTGTGGACTCTTAATTTTCCATAGCCCATTTTCATCATTTTCTGCTGAGCACACTTTAATCTACTGACGCGAGGCTCACTTTTTTAGTTATCTTCTGTGGCTTTTCTTGATGCAAGGCCCTTTACAAGGCCTGCTTTCCGTGTACTGAAAAATATTTCCACATAAAAATGAAAATCTCAAGGAATTTTAGGGAACACTCAGTGAAAATAGTCTGAAAAAACATTTTAATGTTTTCCAGTCAGGAGCTATCCAGAATAAACCATCTGCTGCTTAACGTAAGCAAAACCTCCATAGTTATCAGTTGCTTTTTGGAAAAGATCAATAATACCCTAAGCAAGTGATGAGTAAATCTCTAAAAAAGGGTTTGCAACCTTTCTGATTTGCAAAGTCGTAAAACATTTCCATTGAAGATGCGTAGTGAATTTAAGCAACCGAAGTAGGCTGGGATTTTAGTCAATTTTTACAGACTGATCTGGAATAATCCAGAGATTCCCAGATGGCAGACTACAGGTTGAAACCCACTGATCTACAGATATCATTTGGATAATCCTCCTAAGGTTTTAATATTCAGCTAAACTTGAGCACTGTCCAAATGGCAGTGTAAGACCAAGAAAGTCATGAGCACCTTCTTTATTTGAGATTTGTCACATATCTAGACTGAGTGAATAATTATATAAAGCCTATAAAAAAATGAAAATTAAAAATAATTTAAAAGCTGAAACTGTATAGTCTAAAAAGTTCTGCAGATACTAACTTTACAAATATACAAGGAAAGGGAGAGGTAAAAAAGATAGCTGAGCTTCTTCAATTTCAAATAAGGTTAATTTAGGTATCAAATTAAACTTCCTAATGCGTACTTCTAATGTTTTCCTCAAGTTCTCATTATTTTCTATAGGACCATGGCAATAGTCAAAGTATTGTATTTAATCCTTACAGCAAGACCTCCATAAGTTAATATTTTCTGTCTCCAAGATATTTATTCCTTTCAAGATATTCATTTACTAAAACCAAACATATTCTCACCGTATTTCTTAAAAACAGTGAATCAGTTAGTGAGGAGTTATTTTTTCAATTAAGGTTTTTTTCCTAAAGCTTAAATTTTAGTTCTCTACACCTAGAGCATAGAGCTTCTCACCTGCTGTCAAACTATCCCTGTATCTCCTATCTCCCTTCCCACAAAAAAGAAACAAAAACTATTCTATCCCTTCTCATTAAAACCGGTTATTCTTTTAAAAGTGTTACCTGGACCTGGAAATGGCAAAGTCTGAATTTCAAAGTCATATCAGATATGTGAGCAGAATTCTGCTCTGAAGGGACTACATAACAAGTTCCAGCATTAATAGTAAGCACACTACAGTGTACCAGCAACCTGGAAAAACGCCTAAACCTTTCACAAGTATTTTCTTTCTCCTTTACAGCTTTTACCTTCTCACTCTCACCACAATCTAACAGGGTGCTCAAGCATGCTGCCAACTTCAAGCACATTAAGTACTCCCTCTGCGATACGTGCATGCACTATTTTCAAATATAGCATCACACATACACATGGCTGAACCTGGACCTGCGTCTGGAAATGTGATTCCTGTTCAAGGAGCTTTCCATTCCTGTCTTCAGCCTGATTTCAGAAAAATACTCTTATTTAGGAAAGACTTTTAATCACACTCTTGACCTTCATTCAAAACAATGAGAAAGATCTGTACAAGGGCCTGACTCTCAGAATACTGGAGCATGTGCTCCACTGT
>VZSZ01006748.1:22874-110374 GCA_013398815.1 Ibidorhyncha struthersii | reverse complement strand
AATCAGTCATCTGGAATTAGTTTTTTAAGAAGGCCGAATATTTAATTTGCCATTATCTACACTTCTAAAAGCAGGCACTGTTTAATGCCATTGATGAATTGACATTTAGCAAAGCAGCATCACTTCACAGCAAAAAGGGTTAAAGAGATCTGTATTAATATAGAAGTCAAGCTTTTAATATTCTGCAAATATTAACAAAGAAAGATGATAATGTTGAGTTAATATGGGTTAAGGATAAAATGAAAATAAATTTTTCTGATTGCTAAGTGTTGACACTTTTTTGGCTAGGCCCGCAGCCTTTTCTTGAAGGCTGTGTAATTACAGAAGGCTTTTCCCCTCCTTCCCCCTCCTGCTTCTAGCCCACATTAGTAATGACCCCTTCACTGCTTCAAAAACCACTAATAGTCTTCAGCAAAGGCAAGAAAAATGAACAGGATAAATTGGAATCCACAGTCAGTAATTTGCATCATATGAGGCTGCTTTGGCCACTCACACTCATTCCTGGCCATCAATCGTGCGCTGTCAGGTGCTGCACTCTGCCACCATGATAAATACTCCTCCTAACACTCTGATTCGTCCAAACAATGTAATTGTCCTCTATTCTCCTCTTGGTAATGGAGATAATGAATGACTGCACAAACAAGAAGGATTGCTCATCACAGACACAGGGGTGGCTTCAAACCGAAAAGCCCCGAGTACAAATTTTAATTGACTGAAAACACAGGTTGAAAGAAAAGAAATCCTGTCTTCCATTTCCAGGCTTCAAGACAATCACTTCTGAGCAGTCCCCTCTCGGTTCGGGGGGCGGGTTCTTTATCCTGACCGTGGGCCCCCCCAAAAGGGGTAAAATGAGACTGTAGAAAATCCTGTCGTTGGAAAGCAGCCACAGAAATGCTGTCCAGTATGCAATTCGTGTAAAACAACTCCTCACTTTAATTGTGTTTAATCCCAAACTGCGAGGAGCTGGTGTTATGAAAAACCCCACCTCCTCCACATGGAAACAGTTCCATCCAGTTAAATACTTATTGTACTGCAAGGAATAGCGTGTTTTTAAAATTTCAGTCGAAATATAACCACACGTAAAGCGAATTGCATTCAACAGCACAGAGCGTGATGGAAATCAGTGAGCCTACTCAGTGTGATAGCCATCCTGGAGCTATTAAGACATTTGAAAATTGGTACGCACAAGATCAACAAACACTTAAAAGCCGAGATCTTATCAAAATTCACCTTGCACAGATGGCTTTTATTATTTCTAATTAAGAGTGAGGGACAATAGCACAACAACTCTAACTTATTTAAATAATGTTCTACATTTTGGGGAAGAGAAAGACAGAACCGGTGGTGTTTTCTGTTGATTTTTTCCCCCCTTCAACATCAGTGATTCTACGGCTTTTAAATGTGAAGTGGACTGTTTATCTGAAAGTGTGCTGGCAGACTGCCACCATATTTCTAAGATTAAAGAAAAGATTGAAAACAATCAGCTTTCCGAGGAACTGAAACCACGACAATATGTTTCTGATTAATTTACAAATATATGTATATATTTAAGGCTAAACTACAGAACCAGAAAATTCCTACTAGTTAGTCTATCACAGGCATTCTTACACTTTATTAGAACAGACATCATATTGAAATAATAAGCATGGGAGGCCTTCGCTTCTTCTTTGATCTATATTACTAAATGTCTGACTGGCTCGGATTTAAAATAAACTTTGGTATGTTTGCACTTGAAAACTGGAAAAAGACCACAAGTAATAATTTGTTGTCAGTTTCCATATTCTCTAACTAAAAACTATAGTTTAGTCTGTACACTGCTGGATGCCAGGCGATGTTAGTCCAGTCACCCCTGCAGTGGCTAAACTTTCGTGTAGGAATATATGGTCTAGTATGGGAGCAATGATGATAGATCACTTCATCAGCGTGGAACTAGCTGAGATGAATTAAAGGTACAGGTCACAGCTTTCCGTGCTTTCCGAATCTCTTGCAGGCTGGTGTCATTACAGCCTTCAATACACAGCTACGTATGGGAGAAGGGTACCGTGGAGCTTCTTTTTCTCTGAACATTTCATGCCAAATGCATCACAAATGGGAGAGCAAGATTTTAAGCTGTTTAATGATGGCTCTTCAGTGCTGCCCTGTCTGATTTTAAAGTATTTTTTTCTGTATAAATGTTGCCGATTTGCTTCTGATAAATTAAATGGTAATAAACAGTGGTGTTTAAGTGCCATCTATGCCCACCGCAGTTGGACTTGGTTTTAGGCTTGGGAGTTTATATATATATGTAAGTAGATGATAATTTTACTCAGACTGAGGCATAGGTTACAAAATTTCATATAAGATTAAGTTATTTTCTTATTTAGAAAGCTGAATTCAGAGAAAGGAATGCAGAAGGGAGTTTCTGCTCAGGAGGTGAAAGAATCTAAATTATTCACTCTTAAAAAACATAATGAGTTCAAAATGCTACCAATTGTTACAAATGGCAGGACTAAAGAATACGCTGACATGCTTTAACTTTTCTCAGCCTATTAAAAGCATTCCTTAATTGTCTGTTTAAACATGAGGCTCAGTAACAAATGAGTTAATGCTCATAAAAAAGGAAAGAGCTTTGAAAATCTCACCGCCTCTAAAAATTCCCATTCTACTGAGCATATCTCATCACTTTATTGCCAAGGTAACCATGGGTATCTCATGAACTCTTCAGTGCTACTGGATGGTCAAATACCAATGCGGCAAAACACCTAGTTCTCTATCTACAGATGATAAAGCCATGCTTAGGATGCAGGACTGAGCTCCAAAATGGATGGACTTCTGATTCTATGTGATGACTGCAACTCATTTAGGAAGGAGAGAAACCACCTACATTCCAGAAGTTTCAAAATTCAACAGCGATAGAGAGTGCTATGAGCACATCCCTCTGCTGGACTATGCATTGGTAGGGGCTCCATTTAAATCGTGGTCCTAGCTACCCAAGATATCACCCATCTCATCACATCACAACCTGTTCAGTCTTAACTGTATAATGCCACCCTAAATGGTGGAGGAGAAGAGAGACCTTCACATACAGAACCGCAGAACCAAGATTACTAAGCATGCTTTTAAAAAAGATTAAGGGTAACTCCTGAACCAAAAGCTTTTCAAATTTTCATTAAATCTCATCTGTTTGATCTAGCTCTCCTAGAATAAATGTCCTCCTCTATTACGCGCATACATCCTGCCAGACACATCGTAATGGTTCTCAAGCACTGATGCTAACATTTTGAGCAGAAAGACTGTTGTTATGTCTCTGTTAATTCCTAAAGAGGACCACTCGTATTAAAAATGGTAAGCACCAAACAAAGCACCTGGACAGACAGACTGAACTGGAGAATCAGAGTTGCCATGGATGATCTAACACCAAACACACCAGCGCTCAGTAGCCCTGGGGCTTCCCTATCGATAAAGGATTGCTGTACTCACTACTGGAGAGCATAGAGCTGATTTGAGCCATGTTCTGCTAGTTAAGCAAGGAGAAATAAAAAAGCAAAGCTAGAATAGATATGGCCCAAGGGCCTAAACACCCCATCTCTACTATATTCCTGACTCTTGCTGGACTGATGAACAAAGGACCAGGAGAACCCACTTTTCTGTGTTTTGCCACTTTAAAGACATCAGGTAACACATTCAAAGAGACAAGCTGATGTGCTAAGGAAGTTCAATATACATGAGAGTGTTGCTGATGACATATGGCTGCTTTTAGACACAACAAAAAAGAAAGATGACCAGCTGTGTGGATTACAGAATGAAAGCTTGTGAAGCATATTTACAGGGAAAAAATAGATGTTCTAAGGAAGAGAAGAAGGATGATTAATAAAGTAATAGCATGCAGTATTGTGGTAAAAAAATTCCTATCGCATTGGAAACAGAACAATGACAGAGAACCATATTCTCCAGCGCTGTTAGAAGAAAAACATTTTGTAATCTTTTGTACAAAGTTTTCCCTCAGAAAATTTTCCTTCAAGTAAATTAAAAGGCTGATGAATGGCCTGTACAGTGATTTTGAAAACGGTGAGTATTCACATGGACAGCAAGGATAAAAATGAGCATTATCACTCATCAAATACAGTTTGGCTCTATTATCTGAGAAGAACTGGGGTTTCTGGTGAAAAATCTTAATATATTATTGATGTCCCAATTTCCAACAAAGCTATCAAAAATTTCAGGGTTTTGATATGTAAGAATAAACAGACACCTTGGTTCTGGTCTTTCCATTCAGAATTTTCAGGTTGTGAGTTCCCTGAAAGTAGGATAAATAATGGGACAGTCTGACATAAGGAATGGAGAAAAGAATCTATGGAGAAAATGGAAGAATATCTGACAGGGATGGCAGGAAGTTTAATGGTGTACTTTGTAGCTAGCAACTAATTAAAAAAAAAAAAGAAAATGCAGCTACTAGTGCTCAAATAAGGTTGCTACTCAGAAGATTATAAAGTTATTGGAAATAGTTCTGATGCAGTTGTGTGACAGAATGAATTACAGAAGAGAGAGACGCTCAAAGTTACTTAAATTTTGCCCATAGATTAGAAAGAGGTAAATTGATAGCTATGAAAAAGATGAAATGATAGAAAAAAAATTTAAAAATGCATTTTAGATAACAAGGAAGTACTGGAGAGAGGAACAGTGATATTGGAAAGATGGTTTTCAGGTCAGTCTCCAGGCGTAAAGCACAATGCCTAGTAATAAAACCAAACAGTATTACAGCGATTTTCTTCTCCTAGATATTATATGATATCTCCTAGATGGTTGGATATAAAATCCTATTTCCATTGAGTCAGTGAGAGTCTTGCCATTATCTTCTTTAGAATTTGATTTGGAGCCTAATTTAAGAAACTTAACCTTTGAGTAAACATACAGAAATGTTACTTTAATCTTCTGAAATACAAAATCTGTATTACAGACAAATATTGAAGAATTTTCTGTAATATTTTACAACCATTGTAGAAAGAGACTAAAAAGACAACATGGAATGCATCTGTAGAATAAGTTGATATACCCCAACAGGGACTAAAATTAAAGACACTAGTTGAAGACCAACATCCGTAATGAAGCCAACACAAAGAGAATCTTTCAAACCATGAGTAGCCAATCAGTATGGTAAAGCAGTCTCAGAAGTAATGAAGGAAAAAAAATTGCTGTAAATGCTGAAGTAAAAATCATATTGAGAAGGTCCTAAAGTGATGAACAGAATTAAGCTATAAGACAGAAATAATACTTTTAAATAGTTCTCTCTTTTATTTAGAATGAAGTGTCTCATCACGTTCTGCTTCGTTAATCCCTTAAGAGTGGGCTGGAGAAAAGATGTGGGGTGAGAACACCTCACTTAATGCAAGCCAAGAAAATAATCAGCACTACTAAAAATTGTGTCCCTTTCATGAATATCAAGATGCAGAGCTGGGGCCCTTTTAATGACATCACAGAATGGAATTGTCTGATGAGCCTTAAATTTTTCTTCTCCAAAATGTGAACCTTTACCTGTTGGCAAGCTTATAAAAAGTCTTTATTTGTGCTAAAGATCAGCCCCACCAGCACAATTTGGAGGAAAATATTCATTCTTCACCCTATACAGTCACTAGTTTTGAGGTAAGGTACTTCAAAAAAAAGGTTGTAAATACCAGATCCAGGTATGTGACAGTTCTCAAATTTTAATATATTCTCTCCACAATGTTTTTTCAGGCTCACCTAGATGACTGGCTATGACAGAGGCAGATGATAATTTCATATCAGATCTTTTTACTTAGCCTTTCCAATTTGGAGTAGGAATTTGTGAGTCATATGGACACGTTTAGGAATGGAACCAACATTAAATATTAAACAGTGGTACCCACACAGTACAGTTATAGCTGTCTTTGAAGGTTCAGCCATCTCACTGACTAATTCTTTTTTCAAGATTGGATAAACTGAAGAACCTCAGATTATGTGTTTGAAAAGTTCAGGACCACATAAGGATTTTCACAAATCTGGTCCCAAACAATCCTAGTGCCCTGCCTTGCAGTACACCCAGGGAATCAGTTCCTACAGGGCTAATTTAATTGAATTTGAACCTTTATCTAACCTACCGGAGCTGGTTCTTTTTTGATTGCCCTAAACCAAATTTTTACAGAAAATTGTTAACAAATGCATCATGAAAAAATACAGGGTTCACAGAGCCATAAAGAAAAAGCTCTGTTTCATTTTTTTCTGCTCTAAAGACAGGATTTACAATTGGCAGGGAAAAAAAAACATGTCCACTATGAATGATAATGGACAAGGAACTAGTATATCCATTCAGTAGCTGATTTCTGATAGCTGGGATAGAAAACTACATAAATAAGGACTCAAGGAAACGTAGAAAAGGGATTATATCACATGTAGATGAGAACAAACATGGCTGTGAAAAGATTTGGTACCTTAAATACCCAAGAAACAGAAATATTTTCTTAATGCTTTCAAAAGAAAGGAAGATTCAAAACAAATCAGATATAAGCATGAAAAATTCCAGAAGAAGTACAAGTGTTAAATACTTCTCCATGCTGTAAAAGAGTATGTAGCATATTGTGGACTGTTTAGTGAAGTATCCATTGCTGAATGTCCAGCCTAACTTAATGAGGAAGGCAACATGGATTTATGACAGCAAGGTCTTTCTTAATTAACTTGCTAGTGTTGTTAAATAATGTTATCACCGGAGCAGAGGAATGGAAATGCCATAGATATTATCTCTTTCAGTTTTATTGCAGCACTTGATATAATTTCAGATTAAAGACTGTAAAGTAGAAAAATGTCTCATAAACATGTAACAACAAGTGGTGGGTTAAGCTGACTAGTGAGGAGACTCTTCGTACTTTTATATGTAATTGAGTTAGGCAACAATATCAGATAAAGCTAGAAATACAAAAGATTCATGCACTGTTAGGCATGAAAGGTATGCTAAAGGGCCAACCTACTACCCTACAAAAGCAATAGAAGTTCTCCGCGGACGTCAATGGGAGCTGGATTGTAAATTTATTAGCCTTTACTGATTAATACAGAAAGCCATTTTTTTTCTTGAGATGTAGATGCTGTTATGTAAATTGTGAAAAAATGATGCAGAAAGATGTAATTGATGTTTTCTGAATCATCTTGGTATAATACAAGAGTGAAGGTATCAACAGGCACAAAACCATTTATCATTATCTCCCTCACCATCACCTTGCTGGATCATAGTTTAACAAGCTCTGTTATGGGTCTTTAGTTAAATTCACGATTCTTCGGTTTCTGCTGTTTTGTGGATCTCAGGCTCATCTTTTGCTTCTGCTTTAATTCAGAGCTATTGTGCACCAACCAGGCTAAATAAAATCAACAAAGTGGATCTTATATTTCTTACTTTAACACACAGGTGGAGCAGGCAGGGCCAGTCATATCACAAATGTTACACTAAATACTCTGAAGCCTGTAGACAAGTCAAGTCACAAGTATGGAAATTAGAATCTGCTCTGCATTTGATGTGAATTGGGCAGTGATGCTGCAAAAACCGCAATACATCTATCATTAAGGAAAAGCTAAGCTACCCAGAACTGATTTCTTCAGCATCAACACTTATAAACCAAGAGAAAGATGCAACTGCCTTGGAAAACTAATGCTACGATTTAATCTGTGTTGTGTCAGGAATGGAAAGTTAGATTTTTTAAACCTATTTTGTGCCATATCCTGGCAGTAACACTTACACGGTGCTATTGAGCAGCACTTTCTTCCATGTGAGGACCCTTTGAGTTTCATTGGGCTACGCACAGAATTAAAACACTAATCAGTACAAGTAAGGTCTGGCTCTGAGTCTGGCTCATAGACAGAGGACCAGAGAGAGAACTTTGTTTTGGTTATTCTCTAAGTAGGAGACTTTGAATTTCCTTTTTACCTAAGCTACATCTGCTGAGCTAGTTTATTACAAAAGAAATGGGAACTATGGCAATACATAGCTCCAAGAGTCTCCCATTCATACCATAAATATGTGAGGCCATGGCTCTGGGCAAGCTTTTCAACACATTCAGTAGCAGGATTTGATAGAATGCAACAGCTAGCTCTCATTGCACCTCTTAATTTGCTTGCTGGAACTTGGCAATTTACCTTTCAAGAGCCACAGACCAAGTGGATATCTGTTTGGCACACACAAAAGTTCTTTTCAGGGATCTAGTGAAAGGGTAAGGTATGGACTGCAGCTTAATGAAGTTATAAGCTAGTGACATATCTTGCCAGCAAATATTCATGACCTACTAAAAGGAAAGAAAACTAGTCATCACAAAATAAGGGATTATGTTTTAATTTTTAATATACTAGTTTAGTTTCTACTTAGCTGTTTTTAAATATATATATATGCTGAATTTACAAAGCAAAGGCAATGGCTGCAACAACTTTTGTAGTACAAAGACACCACGTTAATAACAAAACCCTGAACCATTCATAGTTAAGGCCAGGTTTGTTGAAGAGTTCATTCGAGTTTTGGCACACGTTGTAAGACTTTTGGGTGCAGTGCTGCAATTGATGTTTTCATGTGGCAACTAGGTGAAACTGCTGTGGTTCAGGCTGTCTCACACTAAGACTGAACCCAAAACCTCAAAGATGAACTCTAAGCCTTGAGTTTACATAGATTTACAAACATTTTCCAAATTCTGCAAAGGGAAACTGCAGCTCAGTTTTTCAAAGGATATCTGCTTTCCAACGATACATAGATTTTGTTTTGCTGTTGTCCCAGTGAGGCCAGAAGAGAAGAGACTCTATGCTATCTTCTCCCTGGAAAGTCCTCTTTTCTGCCTCTGGGTCCTACACATGTGGTTATTTCTACATTGGCAACTTGTGTACAGGGTTTTGAAATTCCTGACAGAAGCAAGGCCTGGAGCCTTGTCTCTCTGAGGAGATGAGCTTTTAACAGGTGACAGGAAGCAAGAAGGGAATGTTAGTAGCCAATATTGAAATATCAAGCTAGTGGTCACTATTATGAGGTTTAGAGTAGAAATTATGAGGGTTTAAGGTTTTAAGGTTTGGGGAGGGGGAGGTGGAGGGCTCTGAATTGAAATGGACAAGGGGCAGTAGAACACGGGTCGAAAAAGAATAAAGCATCTGAGAAAACATTGTCTGATTTGAAAGCATCTATTAGTGCTTGTGCCTCTCATTTAATGTGCTATGATTATGATTATATTTAAATTAAATCAGCTTCTGAAGAGCATCTCAGATATGTGGGGTAAGAGGACAAACACATGGAAAAGGCAGTTGCTCTGCAAGGTGCTTTTGGGGTGGGGAGAAATGGGGGTGCTAATGTGGCAAGACATAGGATTTATTTTGGGAAAGGATTTGACTCAACCTCAGACAGACAACTTGAAGCAGGAAAGTGAATCTGGGGGAGGTCATTAGTAAGCGGGGTTTGGGGAGGAGGCAAGGGCTCTAGAGCAGGAGGTGTGGGTGCTGGGAAGCCCCAGGGCCAGAGGGACTCCGTGGCTGGCTCTCAGCAGGGCTGGGGTGGGAATGCCAGGGAAGGAAGGGTTATCAAATCACACCGGGGTCTGACCGCCACCTGGGCACCTCTGGTTTGTTTCAGAGTTCCTCTGTAGAGTTTAAATGAATTTATCCATAAACCCCAGACTTTAGAAAGGATTAAAAGGCCTCTGGAAATAAATGCACGTAGTTTATAATCTCAGTCGTCTGGCTCTTCTTGCATTTTTTTTTTCCATTTCTCTTTTTATTTCCACAACTTGCCAGTAGTCTTAAGTGTAACAACATATACTATGTGTTGATGTTCTGCCTACCACTACCACCGAGCACAACATGCCGATTTCCACAGGCTTAAAAAGGAAAAAGCAGGAAAACATATACACACACACAACCCAGTACATACATGCTTAGGAAACAGCAGATAGCAACATCTGCCATAGATCTGTAACATTTTTAAAATATTTACTAGGAAAATGTTAAAAGAATGTATAACATTTGCACATTAAAAGGCCTTGATCCAAAGTGTTTTACTCAGAAGGGTGCACTGTTTTGCTGTGTGGTGGGTGCCCTGAGCTGCTCTTAACCTGAAAAGAAGCAAGAAGTATTCGGTGCCACTGTAGAAATATTTAGGCACCTAAAGATGAAGGTAAGTAAGATGAAACAGGAGTCAGGTGGCTAATTCACCTGATTTCAGTGGGAGCTAGGCACACAATGTATTTAAAAATTTGACAAGGTGCTCGTCTGCATTTTTAGTCTCCTAAATGTGCTTAAGATTTGGTGTTAATGGAGCCCATTGGCCCTTCCACGTATATTGGACGCTCTCCCCTGAGACCACATCCAGTGCACAACAATCCACTATCACTAAGGGAGATTAACCTGTGTCAGTGTTTTGGGAGCTTGTGGAGCCCCCATAAACCCTGAAGAGATTAGGCAACCTAAAATGAAAGCCAAGTAATTTACTTGATCTTTTACTGCCCATTTCTTCTGGGTAGCTTTTTAATAAAAACTGCTTACAATCAATAAAATATATTTATAACAAAGTACCACACTCCTACCAACAATCTGCGAGCTGGTACATACACTTCGCGGCTTATAAACTGACACACTGTAATATCTGCACAGTTTTTAGCAGCTGTCTCTCACACCATGTGTCCTGCCCAAGTGGAGACTGAGATTCAGACATGGTGTTCGAAAACTGGGATTATCCTGTAATTTTCAGAATAGATGGCAACCATATAATAATTAATTCCCTAAAACCAAGCAGGGAGAAACAGCTGAAGAGGAGAGGATTTTTTTCATTGCAAAGATGTAACACCCAGGGGGAGTATCAGATATTCTAAAGGTGGGTATATGAAAAGAACCTCAATAGTAAACAGATAAATTGATATTATGTTCCTACCCACACTCCAGCTGGAAATGGATGTGTGACTTCCGTAGCAAATGGCAGGTGAATCTGCACATGCATCCTTATACATGACTCTAAATGTATTTATGAAAAAGAGGAGTCCAGAAATCTGAATTCTACCTAGACATTAAAGAATTAATCCGCTTCTTCCCTTTTACCTGAATTAGGTTAAAAATATCCTCTCCTCCAAGCTGCAGACAGATCTCTTACAACCCAACATTCTGCCTCAATCCATTCTGCAGAGGAATAGTGGCATCTTTTTAAAATTCGTTCTTCAGCCTTGAAAAGCCTATGTTTTCATCTTTGTGATGAACAGGCCTCTACTGGATCTGCAAAGTAAGTTGACAAGACAGGAGGCCGCTCGTCCCAAATGCAATCACTGAAAGCTATCACAGACCTTGTTACATGGTAAGAAGCTACAAAGTCAAATTTTAGAGCTCCGTTTTTTCAGCCGTGTATCTTAAATGGCGGTGAAGAAACAAGATTCGGGCCTTTACTCATAAGCAATACTAAAATGGTGCAATTTGCATCTCTTTTAAATAATGCAGGAACAAAAGTTTTGAGTAATCTTAATCTATATGCTGTTTTCTTGGCTTTCTAGCCACAGTTGACTTGGCTCATTTACTTATTGGAAGTAAGAACTGACTCTCAGTAAATCACTTCATTTGCATAACATACCTGCTTTTTACAAACAATGATTTCCTCACCAAAATGCTAACAAGTTGGCTTTTTTTTTATTAATTAAAAAAAAAAAAAAAAGAAGCAGCCAAGCTTGACTCCTTCTTTTATTCCACTTTCTGATAGTGCATAGTGGTGAAGTTGGCAGATGTCCTTTACAGGTTTTAAAATTCTCAGATTCTGTTGGAATTCAGAAGAAAAGTTTCAAAGTGCTCTGTAGCATTACAAAAGACTTGTGCCATTTTCATCTGTTAGCTTGAGCAACTTGCCAGTAAATAAAGATGAAGAATTACAATAACTTAAAATAATATTTTCGTGTATTTAGAATACTTTCCAGACAGGGATCTCAAATTGCTTCATGAATGCTAGGGAATACAAGCAATGAAAACCTTACTACATCACTCCTTATAAAAAAAAAGCAAGAAAGGAAAAAAGAAGCTCTTTTGGGGTGTAAAAAGGGAGGCCTTAGAAATACCTGGTGCCTGACCCAGGGTCATATGGGGGGAAAAATGCACAGTTGGTGACAGAACCCAGGGATGAGATTACAGAAAGTAGCCGTAGGTTTCTGCATAAAGAGAAGACACCTCAATCACCAATCAGATTTTTCAGAGTGCAGGGAGAGTAGTCAAAATCCTCTAGTCTTATAAGAAAGGCATTTAAGATCTATGAATGATGAATGAATGATGATGTTTTTTCCTACTACACAAGGTAGTACTTGCATTTCTGCTAAGCGCAGAATAATGAAACAAACAGAAAGAATTAGGACGCTTTGGAAGGACTGACATTATGGCTGATTTTCAAAGAAGTTTCAGGTTTTGGGGTGCTAATCCCATCAAAACAAAATAAGAAATGGGCGCCAAACTCCCTGGGGCCTCATTGACATTCTCAGCTCATATCATTGTAATTGATTGCATATGAGCACAAATTAGAGTTAAAATATAATTTAATCCTATCGTGTACATATGTTCATTCTTTTCCTGCCGTCATTCATTCATCTTTTTTTTTTAAATGCACCTTTCATTGAGTGATTTACAGTAATAAAACAACAAAACGTTTCCCTCCATACCCCCACAAAATCCTAAAATATTAAAAAGCAATAATAAACAATGGACCATAACATCAACTGCTTCGAATTGACACCATTTCTCTGCCAATTTAAACTAGCTGAGTACATGGTCTCCTGCATTTTTGTGTTTTCCAAGGTTATTCTCAGCAGCACCTGCACAGTAAATAAAGGTAAAAGTGCAAGAAAATAGACGCAGACATATCAGCGAATGAGGAGCTCTGCTTCCATATACATTAGTGAACTTTTCTCCTGACAAACAGGCTATCACCGTATAATGGGCTTTTCCTGAAGTTTACTGCGGCACTGTTTATAATAACATTGCATCCAGCCTGCCTTGTTGGTACTTTTGCATTGCAGGGTAACAGTTCTGAGGTGGCAGCAAACAGCTTCCGTGCTTGTGTCAGGAGAAATAAAACTGTTATTATTTCATACACTTCAGAGGCCACACTCGAACTCAGCAGCTCTGCAGAGCTGTTGTGAACAGAAAGCTCTGCTGTAGAACACCGGGCTGCCCCCTCAACAATAAACCGTCTTCTCTCCCCTCCGTGTTTGGCTTCCCGCCAGTTGCCCATTTGCTTTACACCATCAATTTATATTCACTGAGATGGTGTAAGGTTCTAGAACAGCACTGATTATCAAATCTGCCTGCCAAACATATGAGCAGTAAAAGCTGGTCTTCCAGAGTCCTACATGTATCATCCAAGGGCCCGATCCTGCGAGCTCGCCCTAGGAGGAGCGGCGCTCGGATCAGCCGAAGTCAACGGAACCCTTCACAACAGCGAACGCCAGAGCTGGGAACAGGTGCCTGTGGGACGAGGTCCTCGGCGGCTCGGCTTCCTTGCGCGGCGCTTTAAAGCGGGGGGGCTTTTCAACAACCCCACAGCGCCATAAGCCCTGCCAGAGTCAGTTGAGGGAGCTCGTAGCTTTTGTCCCATCTTTTGATTACTATTTCATACAGCAGCAATTTGCCAGCTGATACTATCTCTTCTGGTATATGTGAAGCAGTTTTTAAAAAGGCTTTAGAATAGCCGTGCGGCCACTCATTCCTTGCTAATCCCAAATACTGAAAAGCCAAAAAGCTCTTGCCCTCTTACCCCTCCCCACATCCAAAACAATCCAACATCCGGGTTCAAAAAAAGCTAAAAATCGTGACGCTTTAGAAAAGGACCTTAAAAAGAATGCAGGCTGAATTTTATGTGTCTTCAGTGTCCAAGGAGCACATAAGTACGACTTCCAAACTTTCTATTTAATCGTGAGGTCTAGGAATTTACTACTTCTTCTTTAAATGGAAGTTTAGATTCTCAGAGGAACGACAAAAAAATGTTTACAGCTGGGATGGTTCTTTAGAAAGACACCAAATGTCATGAGAGCAGCATTCAGGAGAAATGAAAACACCGCATTAACAATGGATTTTAGCAAATTAATTAGCCTTGCCCATTTTAATTTATCTTTCACAATGCTTTAAGCTTGTGAGAATCAGCCACAATGGGTTTTGTTCATAAGTTACTTTGCATCTAAAAAGAATTAGAATATTTCATGCTTCCTTTTCCATGCGGTCATATATATTGGTAATCCTAATTTGAATCCTTTCGCCTCATGTGCAATTAGTTCTCACTGAAGCCAGTAGACGTCATCCATACGTAAGGAAAGCGGGATGGAGCTTTAATGAGTGGGAAGTAAATGTAACAATGAAATAGCAAATGAAGAGGTTTTGCAGAAACAATACAGCTTTCTGGATGTGAAACAAACCTGTAGAGATAAATACATCTACCTACTCTTTGCTTAAGAGCTATAATATTGGGCTCACTTAATGCATTCAGAAGCACGCATGCATTTTCCAAATGTTTCCTAGCTATATTAATCACATCTCAATCCTAAAGTGAACTCTGTGCAAGAAGACTTATGCACATCCACAGTGTTATCTGCAAGATTACAGCCTTTATTGCTGACTATTTGTAAATAAGGATAAAAGTCAGCGTAGGCATCTCTTCAAATGCAACTTTAAAATACCATATGTCCTTATGCTTGTGTTATGTGACGAAACCTGACAGATCAAAGGACCAGATTTCCCACTCTACATTGATTATTTACTATCATTCATTTTCATGCATTTTAATATGTGGTATCTACATTTAGGTTCTTGGGAGCCAGAGAGACTTCAAGCTGCAATACTTGGATCCAGACTCTGAACTTCACATAGCTTGGGGATCTGGCATTTTGGTTCAGCTTTTCCTCTATGTAAACAACAATGTATCTCAGATGAAGTCCACGCTGCCTTCAAACGTGCTCAAGCTGTCTTACCCCTTTCCTCCTCTCCAATCTATTCACCTTTTCCCCTCAAAAAAGAAAAAAATACCGGCTCATGGCTAGAAATTCATAACAGATTTTCAGTTCAGGCATCAATCCTTCAACTCACTGTGTAAGTCAGTGGAAGTGCCCATGTTGTCATTCTAAACATAAACTAACAGAGTGACCTAACAAGGACAACAACAGGGCTTCTGACACTTCTCTTTATTGCCCAGTCATAAATTCATAAAGGGATGTATACTATCACCAATTGGTAAGTTTGCTAGATAAACATCAACACCAATTTAATGACTTGTGTACACGTTGTAAACCAGGGAATCTTTATACAAAGAAATGAGATAAATCAAACATGATCTGAGGCTTAGAGGAAAGCAATTAAAGCTTTAAGGTAAGGTTGCTGAGGGAGGGCCCTGTATCACATTATAGTGTATAATAGAAAATGTGTTAACATGGAGTACAGTATGTGAAATTAAATTAATTAGTAATATAAAACACTTCTAAAGCAGCATGTCCATTGACAGATAAATAGATTAAACATAAGAGATAAATAACCCATTCAGAGATCTCAGCTCTTTTTTATCAAAGAGAAGAAATGAAAAAAGAAATCAAACTTCCTAAAAGACAGGGGTGATAAAAGCATAGCTAAAACAGACATTTTAAAGCCAACTTGTTCGCCCCAGGCTAGTGATTGAAAAGAAAAAGCATAGCCGGACCATAAAAAACCTATTGGACCATATTTCATTTGCTATAGTATATTTAAATGTTTCACTGCACACCAATTTAAATCTAGTGCCTTATAGGCTGGTATAAAATATCTGAAGCTGTACTACCTTCTGAGCAACTCTAAGGAACCTTTCTTTGAGTCAGACTTCTTACAGTTACCTCACATAGCCTTTCTTAAGGTTAGTAATACACTTAAGGCTATATGGGCAAATTTATTCTGCTACAGACATCAAAATGAATTACAGTTCCTTCCCCCTAACAAAATAAACACGTAATCTTCCGTTAGGATTAAGGACTATTAGCACAATACAGACTGGAACAGGAAGAGCTCCCAGAGTCCACGTACAAAAGCTTAAAGTGTTCCCTAAACTCCAGACAGACCCTTTGTATCGTGTACAGCTCTCCACGTAAAGCCGAGGCTGGAGGTCCCTACTTGTACTTTCTGGCACGCAACCGACGCAATTTAAGGAACCGTTCAATAAATTGCATACAAAATCCGTATCCGCCTGTTACTCTTCACTGCTTGCTTCAGTGCATCTCTCTTCTAAGCTTCTACCAGTTTCCCAAATAACTTTTCCAGTTTCACCTGTGATGACAGAAGCTGGTGGGGCACTTCCCTCATTCTGGTTTGCCAGAAGAAAGAATATGATAGCACAGAAATTGGGACAACTACTGTTTCCCGCAGGTTATATTATGGTCACTTCCCAGCTGAACCTCTCTAGTCTCTGAGGTCAATGGCTTTGCCAGTTTTCTGGGATTCCAATGGACACACGGAGCATTTGCCAATTTCAGGCACACCTTTGGTGGTCCAGACTGTAATTCAAGGTTCTCAGGTTTATGTCTATGGCACCCAGTATGCAGAAGTGTCCTTTGCTCCCCACCACCTGGATTAGGTGAGTAATGCAGAAGTCACTGTGTGAATTCACAGTCACACTGATGCCTATTCTAATCTGGAACTTGCTACCCGGAAGAAAGTAAGTTTTGTTCTGGTGAAAGTAGGCTTGCATTTATTCATCTCCACAGCGATAGGAGCCTACATGTTAGCCATCATAATACAAAATGCTTTTAAATCCTCCCTAAGGGAAACGTATTATCCCCCATTTCTGTAAAAAAAGGAGTGGGGGATGGGACATAAAGGTAAGTATTCTAGCTACAGGTCAAAAAGCAATGTTTCTCCAGCTGCCTCAGCAGTGTGCATCATTGCTTTAAGACAGACAGTTAGAATTTCTGTTAGTTAGATTTGTCTGGGTGTAACAGAAAAATGATAAGGTAAAGCTCTTCTGTAAACATGGATACAAAGCCAGTATTCACGTACTGGAAGTTTTGACAATGCAGAGGGGCACTTGGTCGGTACTTTAGGAAAAACCAGAAGTCAGTAACACATCTGAGCGTAAAGAGAGAGGGGATGGGACATACTTTGAACGAGTAAACCGTGCCGACTCTACAATGCAAAGTTTAGAAATATTTTGAGCAAGTTAGGTACACAAATTAAAGCCACCCTGAGCCAACTTTAATTGATGTGACTGGGTGATTTGCTATCACTATGTAACTGCCAAAGCCTCACTACACTTGGCAACATCACAGAAGTAACCTTTCCATACAGGGAAATCACTCACTAGTAATATCTGCACTGAATTAACCCATGTAAGCATTTTGATCAATATGAAGTGTGCGTTTAAAGACAAATTCTGGCGTCGTGAGCACTGCTGCAAATCTGCAGTAACTTACTACCAGTCCCTCTCTTCCTAGTTTCTGGGAAAAGATTCCTAACATTTGTCCTTTCGGTTTATTGCAGGCAGAACAGGTATTCCTCTTATAAGACAGTATTTCCATTTGCTAAACTTTGCTTTCCAAATTGATATTTACTCTGCAGAATGTTTGCCCAAGCCTCAATTATTTTGGAAAGTTTTAGCAAAAATGATTCAGCCATTTCTGAAAATGAAATTAAAGGAAAATATTGGTATGTTGTTTCTCGCTATATTTAATTGAGGAGAGCGTGCTTTGGAACAGAAGCATAACATTTGGAGAAGGGATGGCCCTGCTCTCGGGGATGTGCCTTTTGCCATCTCTTTGAAAATCCACCCACATTTGGCCAAGCTATAAACCTTTGAAAATTTTCAATTAGCACTAGTTCAGTAAAGACATTTAAGAGTTTGTCAGCTAAATTCTTCAAAGACTCCATCTGTACTGAACATGCTCCAGCCTGTACATGCTGGCATCTGCAGCACCCCCCACAGAACAAGGGAGCATGCGCTGCTCTGGCTCTGAGCAAGACTTCCTCTGAAAGAGTCCTTCGCCATTGCTGTGGACCTTCCTAGGCCAGGGCCTGAGCACAGGGTGCTGCTGCCTGTATCCTCCACATCCCACACCTATGTGGCAAGAAAGACCACAGGGGAGTAGCGTAAAGCCAGCTGGTGTTTTTGTTTTAACGTTTGTCTCTAGCGTCTGTCATTACAAAAAGCCTTCAAAAGAGTGCATGAGTGTGAGGTTCCTCTTTTGCAGTGAAGTGGCAACTTAGTCAGGCCCCAGCTCTTCATCCAATCTCCATCATCCACCTCACTGGCCCTGGTGTTTCTTCTTCCCTCATCGTTTCCCTCATCCCACTCCAGTCCCAGGGTCCAGGTCCCAGCAGCTGCCTCCTTCCAGTCCACTCCCAGCCCAATTAATACTCAGTCACCTTCACCCAGTGCTCCAGTTCCATTCCTTTACAGTCAGAGACTCCTTAATTCCCGGTGCAGTGCCAGTGTCCTTACTCAGCCAGCCCTCCTCCATCTCCACTTTTGCTTTGTGGTGTCTCACTACATCTTTCTCTCTCGGACAGCTTTGGTCCCCTCTACACTTAGCTCTGGCAGCTTCCTCCACCACAGTCCTGGGTATCAGAAGGAATAGTAGATACGGGGTAACAGTTCATTGTTTCGATGCCTGGCTATGACTCTCGTCTCAGGCGCTGGGAAGCAGCCTTGCAATAGTATGCGCAGTCCCTCTGCAGCACGAGTGCAGGCGCACCAGCGCGAGGGGGTGTGGGATTCACAATTATGGCTACTTAAGACAGAATTTCTGGAGGTTTAGCTATCAAAACCCAGGAAGTCTTCAATAAGCATCTGTGAACTGTGATTTTTTGCTAAAACTTAAAGCGTGGCCAAATTGTTACATTTTTATAAGGGAAGCAAAAGCACACTCTTAACATTCACCTGCCAAATTCCAAATCCCCCCCTCTCACAAATGAGAGTACTAAAGCTGTTCAGAGAAAAGGTCTCCAGAATTATTTAACACTGTTAAATAATGTGCACCATGCTTCTTTTTTTTTTTTCCCCCTGATCTATTTTGCCTGAAATTTTTCTTGAGATTTTAGCTGTCTTTTACCGGTCCTGAACAGGACATTGAGACTGAGCCTATGCTGCTGTTCTGCAGTTATTTGTACACCCTGTATCTCAGGATCAGAAACTAAATGCTTAAAATCCTAAGACTGGCAGTTTCTATAGATCTTGCCTTTTAATTTTAAGAAAATTATTTTAAAATAGAGCCCATTGAATGTATAATTTAAATATGTAATGTGTTAGATACTTGCAGGAGCTTTTAATTGTATCGAGTATTTTCTGTTGTGTGTATCTTTATAATACTTCTAAACTGCCTGAAAAGTTTAGCTTACTGGTCTAACATAGTATAGTTTTTGTGAACTGAACCAGTTTTCTCTATTTACTCTCCCTGCATTTCCATAAACTACTTACTAGGGTTGACTCTGAACAAGAGTTTGTTAACCCAGGATCTCTAATGGATCTCCCCTCCCCTGTGGGGGCCCGCGAAGATGATCAGAGGGCTGGAGCACCTCTCCTCTGAGGACAGGCTGAGAGAGTTGGGGTTGTTCAGCCTGGAGAAGCGAAGGCTCCGGAGAGACCTTAGAGCAGCCTTCCAGTACCTAAAGGGGGCCTACAGGAGAGATGGGGAGGGACTTTTTATTAGGAACTGCAGTGATAGGATGAAGGGTAATGATTTTAAACTGAAAGAGAGTAGATTTAGATTAGGAAGAAATTATTTAGTGTGAGGGTGGTGAGACACTGGAACAGGTTGCCCAGAGAAGCTATGGACGCCGCACCCCTGGAAGTGTGCAAGGCCAGTCTGGATGGGGTTTTGAGCAGCCCAGTGTAGTGGGGAAGGTGTCCCTGCCCATGGCAGGGGGGTTGAAAGTAGATGATCTTTAAGGTCCCTTCCAACCCAAACCATTCTATGATTCTATAATAGGAGCTTGGATCTACAAGGCAGAGCAAACGCCAATTAACATAAGCAGTCAAAGCAGTTAAGATACTTCTTGACCATTGTATAATTTTCTGTCAGTAAGAAGAATACTGTTCCTTTAAAAGTCTGACACAATACTTTGTCTCTGAGGTATTGTTTCCATTGCACTGCATTTCATAGATCACTAAGCAGCATTAATTGAAGCCCCATTCCTTCAATCTGACCATAGGAGGACTATGCACAGCCCGGGGTTTTCTATTGAGGGAAAGAGAAAATGGAAACCAAAAGAACAATACAACTGCATTTTCAAAATTACAATATTTCTTTTTTGCAGTTCATGACAACTGAAGCTGAGCTTTAGCTACCTACTCCACAAGCTTGCAAAGTTTCTGGCCTCTCTGCCTTCTACCTGTGTGAACCAACAAACGCTCAAAGATTACCATCACCTGAAATGGCCTGACTGATCTGAAAATGTCAAGGAAAACATGTAATAAGTTTTAATTTTGGTGGATTGGATTGGACTGGCTGGACAAATAAGTAAAATCCCATGGCATTTCATTTTCTCTCATTTTTCTGGATTCTGGGTTGAGCTTATAACACAAATTCTGGGAAAGTCCTTCTGACTTCCTTCCTGGAAGGCTGGGTGGCATCTGATCATAGGAAGGAATCTATTAGATGAGGAATGAAAGGTTTGACAGAACTGAAGAGTTTGCTGCCGGATCAGCTTGTGGGCTGTAAGTAGGACAGGGTAACACAGTGATGCACAGCAAAGCGTTCTCAAGTTTCAGACCTCGTGGGCTATCCAAGCTGATAGCAAAGTGATTGTTTAGATTTTATTTCTCTCCAGGGCTGGTATGTTTACAAGATGGGATCAACGCTGTATATTAGTTAGTTGGTCCGCTCTGAGTATTCTGCTTTTCATACACCTACATTTTGAGGAATTCCAGAAAAATGAAAGAAACATAAACTAAGAAAACAAGACACTTAACTGAGACATTGAGATTTTACAAACAAACAAACAAAAAGCCAGCAAGCAGATCGCTCAAACTTCATGAAAAAGAGAAAACTAAGGAAGAGAAATAGTCACAAATGGAACAATAGTTCTATCAGAAATTTTGTTTGCCAAGAAAACTGTTGTCAAAGTTTCTACGTGGCCTTTGTAATTAAAAGTACCAAATAAGTGTCATATTCTGGTAAAACACTGAATTAGCTTTTTTGGCATGACTTTTCCTCAAAATTGTCTGTATGTGTGTCTTTAAGATGGGAAGCCACCTTCACTGAAATACAAGGCCTTTTTGCTTAGAAACATAATCTTTTTGACACTTGGGGGATAAAAACTGCCTGCTGTAGAAAATGGCTTGAATATTGAACACAGTAGAAGTAACAAAATGTTGCTTTTAAAAGTGCTGTTTGGTAATTCCTGCAATCTCTCCATCGCATGTCTGCATGGAAATCTCCAGCTTTTTTAGCATCTTGGAAAAAAATTACAAAAAGTCACACAAAATGATACTAAGAAAAGTCAAGGTCTGAGGCCCCATCTTCCTCCCGTTAGATTCAATAGAAAATAAAAATAAATCCTATTGTTTCTCCATTTGCCTAAGACCAGGCTGTGAATGAGGTGTGGAAACTAAACTACATTCTCAAGCTTAAAGGTGGTCCCTTTAGGTCAGGGCTCTGGCACACCAGCAAGTCATTGTAGGAAATGCAAATTGCCACTTCTCATTGCAGTAACCTTTCTGTTGATAGGGGACTGCTGTCTCCAGAGCTGTTGACCTGGCAAATTTCACACGCATTAAAAAAAAAAAAAAATCACACAAAAATTAAACAAAACCAGAGCCTAGGAAAAACACATCAATGTAGAGGGTCTATTTAAAGAGGAATTTGGAACTGGACTTCTGTGACGTTTCCTGTACTTTAAACGCCTTTCTTTTTCCACTCAATACATTAAAGGGACATGATCAAGGCTAAAGAACCTAAAATTAGACCTGCCAGCTGTGTTTTGGTTTGTGAGTATTCGCAGGTCATGCTGTCCCTGTGCGCTGCCTGTCTGATCCATTCCCTGGAGGAGGCAAAACACTGGAACGTAAAGGAATTCTGATACCTCTTATACATTGCAGTACAGTCTCTGCTCTCCTCAGAGTAAATCAGACAGACAGAAAGAAAGAAGACAATACACAAATACCTCTGATCTTGGAAATAGCATGGGACTCTGGGTTTGTTGTTTTATACTTAGCATCTATGTTTCATCTCGCATTTTGGGAAACTGATAGGTCTTAAAAGGTCACACAGGAAAAAATACATTAATATGCTCAAGCAATTTGATTTTGGGTCAACTGTGTGAGCTTTTACAACATCTTCTGAAAATATCTAAACCTTCCATAATCCTGCCAATGCAAGCTGAGTTTTTAGTGTCTTAAATTACTCATTAGTCTACCAATTTTCCACCTAATAACTCATTTAATTACTGAAAAGCAGCTCTAGATAGTTTGCAATTGCTCAATAAAACTTACTACTAAAATTTCGAGGAGCAGTTTATCCAAGAGGCATTAATGTGACCTCTCATTTTCAGGTGGTACAATCCTAATTTTGTTTTCACAGGTCAAGTACTCACATATATAACTACATAGTTTGCATGTGTTTACGATCTTTGCATGTGCAAATAAGAGTTCTGAGTTGAGGAGCTCAAAATTAGAGGCAGTTTTGGATAGTTCGGCCTTATAAACTTGCCAGATGAGCTCTGCTTTTGTCAGAACAATCATCCAAATGAGCCAGTCAAATAGACATGGGTGTGTTATTGCCCTCTAATTAAGGGTTGACAAAAATCTGTAATTTTCAAAATAATAATTGAAAACGCATGTGGAAATGTTATGTAGAAAACTACATTTAGTAATGTTAAAAGCACCGCTCTTTTCAAAAAGAGGTACAGATTTTTGAACCAGAGTAAGTCTCCAGGAAAGCCAACATTTTTTCTACAAAAGAAGCATTTTAAGCTCAAAATAATGCATAACCCTCCTCAAAAAAACCCTGGAAAACACCAGCTTAGAAACAGCAGTGTTAATAGGGCTCTTTAAATTGTCTCTCCCACAATCCCAACGCAGAGAAAGGAGTTGTACAGAACCAGAATCTCTCCAGTTCCCTCCCCACTGGACCCACTGTCTCAGTACTTTCTTCTGTAAATCTGGCACATAGGTGACAACATTGCAGAAACAGGTCATACCCTCCGAACGCACCAAATTAAATTCTGAGGGGGCACCGTAACATGCAATACTCATTCTCTAGCCCCTTTCAACTCCCCCTCAGTCTTTTGTGCACCTAAGAAGGTGTATCTGCACTATGCAGATAGTCAAAGTCTGGCGTCAAAGAATACGGAGGTTGTTACATGAGTTGATCAAGGGAATACTTCATTACAGAACAGGAAAGGAGCCAACAGGGATATATCACAAAGAAAAAGAAATTGAAGGCAACGTAACAACTTTCTTTGTTGATTTGCTTTCCTACCCTGTCCTCTATTTAAATTTAAAATGTATGTATCAAGGCAAAAGGATATTCAGCTCAGTTACTAAAAACATTTGCAAATCACGCACGCTCAGAAAGACAAAAACTCAGAGTTCTTAAACCAGGATGTACTTGGAAGAAAGAGAAGATGACCGTATTATCAAGAATCCCTCTGTCACCATATGATCTTTTCCATCCCAGGGTCTAACTCTTCGGAGTCCAGAGAAGAAAGTGGTTAGAGCCTATGGGGCTGGTGAGAGCCTTCTGTATGGAGGTAGGGAGGTGCACATAAGACACTTTCCATTCCCATTCAAATATTTTGGGAAATCCATGGTAACATCTAGGCAATCACCTTTACAGTCATAGAGTGACTACATTTTATAATACTAGAAAGCCACAGCACAAATATAACTTAAACACTGATTAAGGAAACAATAAGCTTGAACTAAATTTATGGAGTCCAGCATATTTGTATTATCTATGCTGTGTCATGCAAGTTGTGTATAAGAGATAGCTTTTATAATTCGTTCTTGCCATTTTGCTTCAATTCTATAGCTATAGAGGTTTTGAGACAGCAAATTCTTGATGACGCAAAATTATAAGCGTGAATTAAGACAACATTATGCTACATGCGTGCACTTATCAGGAGCCATAATACACAATTCTAATGGCAACTGTTCAGCCACTGGAGTGACCTCACTGGTTTAATATGCTCAGAGTTGCTGTATAAAGTGAGAAAACAAGTGTATCAGCATTGCATTAACAATGTTTTGCTGTAATCACAAGCAAGCTTTGCTAACACGTATTAACACAAGTCATCTTAAAAACATTGTAGATGCCAAGTGTAAAAATGTTGTTGATATAAAATGTATATTATAAAGTAGTGGTAGTAAAAGGAGACCTAGCATTTTGTCTTTCCGTAGATTAAGTTGCTAACCAGATTAAAAAAAAAGAAAACCACAAAACAACCAACCCCCAAAAAACCCATACCACAGCAAAAAGCCCTTATTTTGGCTGTTCAGTTGTTAGCATGATTTCTGTGAAACTGTACATATGCTAATGCATACATTTAATGTGTGCATGTTTCTGTGCATATATCTACACACAGGCACACACAAAGAATATAGCACATATTTTTATGTGTATGTATATTGTCACATACAAACACATATGCTCCAGAGCTTTCCTTTTAGTGTTTTTCTTGAATCTTACATGAATAATATCCAGCATCATGGACCTTGAACACTGATGACTCTGGTTAACGCTTTTATCCTTTGCTTGAAATTACAGGATCAGTCTAGCCAGAATTTATGAGAACCAGACCCCAGACCTCACATAGCTCACATATTAGACCATTAGGCATCTAACTACCTCTGAACAATTTCAATGCATTATCTTGCCTTCTCCCTGGGGCACAAACTTCACTCGTCCATACTTTTAATATATTTTGTCTGCGTGAAGCAGATCGAGTTATTACATGCCAGCAGATCACGACTTACAGAAATCTCATTGCTCTACAGTGATGCAACTAATATCTCTCCCTTCTCCATGCTGAGATAGTGCAGTAAAGAAATGGTCAATGATGCAACTTTCAGTAAATTAATTGATAACGTATTCAGTGCATACTTGCTGTTTATGCTTACAGACAGGTTAATTAAATATTTCCACCTTGAAATACATTTATGTGCGTATAAACACAGATATATCACCATACACACTCACATAGCTAAACAGAAGAAATTTTCAAATTATTTAGAACACTCACTGCTGCGCTTAATACGTGCACACACGTAAATATAGTGTCCTTCTGCTGTGAGAGGTTTTACACTTACTTTTTAAAGGCAATATAAAAACAGGGTGTTGTTGCCGAACATACATTTGCGTTATCACACGAGTGGTTTTGGTTTGGGTTGGGTTTTTTTGATTGAAATGTAACATAAAGTAAGATTAGAAATCAATTGACCTGTGAACTCTCCTGAACCTTTTACCTGGGTTGCAAGGCCATTACGCTCTTTTCTTTCATTAGCTTTTTGCTGGAGCAAGGCTGAACAGGAAACAAGGGTGATCCTGTCTCCTCCCTAGAGGCTGTTCATCAGCTGGCTCAATTTACAGCAATACATTAAAAAAAAAATAATTAAAAACTCTGGAAACATGTAACAACTCAGAAACCTTATATTTTTCTTTATGCGTTATGATCATTATTATCAAACTAATATTAACAGCAGAGGACAAACAGGGAATTGCACTCTTTCGGGAATTTTGTGTCTGCAAAATGATACGCATGGATTTTCCCTGCATTTGAGTACCTGTGTTTATAACCCAGTTCTAGCTAATGAAGTGATTTTGTTGTGAGGCTGCTAAATGAGTTTCCTTTATAGCTTGCATTCTTGATGAACAGAGGATTACTCATAACAATTCTATATTTCAAATTTAAACTCGTTGTTAAAAAAACAGAAGTGAAAACCCTGTTTCTCCTTTCAAAAGCAGTTTGAAGCCCCATTCTGCAAAGCACTCAGTGCCTTGACAGAGATGCTTAGCCCCAGAGCAACTGCAAGAGAAAATAGGGATACTCGGCACCTCAAAGAAGGCGCTTCACACTATACAGGATTGGACACTTAATTCCTGACTAAAACAAACTCCATCAAAAGGTCATCAGTCCCGGAGACTAAAACAGTTTTGATGAAGTCCAGCCTCCCACTCTGTTGACAAGCGTCTCAATTATTTTCAACAGCTCTTGGTGTCTACATCAGAAGAATGCAGAGCAATCATCAGGCTGAGGTAACCACAGGTCCCTCGGTGAGAATCTGCAGAACATGCACATTGAGCAGCACTTTAAGACAGCTATTTTTTTTCCACCTGAGGTAGGAATAACTAATGATGTAACCAAGTTATCAGCTACACGTTTTGACATACCGGCAGTGCATGAACTAATGCCTTGTAACTGCAATGCAAGAAGAAATAGCCCCTCAGGATAAATTCTTTGGAAGTCTATGCGAGCAAAGCGATGAAATGTCTGGATGGAAAAATCTAGAACTTTTAAATAGGACTGGATGGGACTTAACGCTGATGGATTTTCCTGTGTGCTATACAACTTGAACAAGGTAAAGCTCATCTGGCACTAATTAGTTCTATCAGTCTTTGCTGATTTGCCCTAACATTTAGGTCAATTTAAGATGCAAGCTGTAGAGAAGAAAATACCCCACTCTTCTTTGCACTCCCTTGCTCTTGGTGACCAATAGCACATACCTCTGTGCACAATATATACACACCTAGGACATCTCAGACTTCAACCTCCTCATCTTTGGACCAGATGATTTTTCAGTAGTTGCTTTCCTCCACAGCTCCCTTGCCCAAAGCTGTGCCTCTCTCTTTTCAGAAAGTTGCCAGGTGGAGGCTCAGCAGTAAATGGGCCTTTCAGAAACCCAGCTGGCATCCTTTCCTACCTTTTTCTCCAACTGCCTTCCCAATACTTATCTCCGCCTGCCACCAACCACACAGATTTGGGGGTAACTGCTATCCAAAATTCCCATTTTTCCTGGTACCTCTGCATTCACTCTAATGCCCCTGAATACCTGGACTATTGCTGACACTGAATTCCAAATGCCATACATTACTTTTGCATTTACAGCTTAGCTCATGTTGCTGTGATGGGAGGCAGACCTTCTCTTGATTTCTTGAAAGCAATGTACTAACATTAAAGAGAGGCAGTGCACCTTCCTGAAGAATCTGCTGACCTCTTCTAAGCCTGCAGAACATGCAACCGTTCCTCTAAAAAGAGCTATGGGGCTCCCTTTCTGAAATGAAATTAATTACTTCTAACACACAGTTTCAAAAAAAAAAAAGCCAAACCACCAAACATGAACCCCTACCCCCCTCTCCAAAGTAAACTTAATGAACGAGAAAATAACAAATGAAATGAAGCTCACTACTTTGGCCCCTTCAGGGATCTGCTTGGCAGAGTGCCATGCGATAAAGCCCCAGAGGGAAGAGGGGCCCAAGAAAGCTGGCTAATATTCAAGGACCAACTCCTCCAAGCTCAGGAGCGATGCATCCCAACAAAGTCAGGCAAAAACCCCAGGAGGCCTACATGGATGAACAAGGAGCTCCTGGACAATCTCAAACAGAAAAAGGAAGCCTACAGAGGGTGGGAGCAAGGACAGGTATCCTGGGAGGAATACAGAAAAATTGTCCGGGCAGACAGGGATCAGGTTAGGAAAGTTAAAGCACAGATAGAGTTAAATCTGACCAGGGACATCAAGGGCAACAAGAAAAGTTTCTATAGGTATGTTGGTGACAAAAGGAAAACTAGGGAAAATGTGGGCCCACTCCTGAAGGAAATGAGAGACCTGGTCACCTGGGACATGGACAAGGCTGAGGTGCTCAATGACTTTTTTGCCTTGGTCTTCACTGGCAAGGGATCTAGCCACACTGCCGAAGTTGCAGAATACAAAGACAGGGACTGGGAGAATGAAGAACCACCCCTGTAGGAGAAGACTAGGTTCAAGACCATCTGAGGAACCTGAAGGTGCACAGATCCATGGGACCTTATGAGATTCATCTGCGGATCCTGAGGAAACTGGCAGATGAAGTTGCCAAGCCAATATCCATCATATTTGAGAAATCGTGACAGTACGGTGAAGTTCCCACTGACTGGAAAAGGGGAAACGTAAGCCCCATTTTTAAAAAAGGAAAAGAGGAAGACCCAGGGAACTACAAGCCAGTCAGTCTCACCTCTGTGCCCAGCAAGGTCATGCAGCAGATCCTCCTGGAAACTCTAAGGCACACGGAAAATAAAGAGGTGATTGGTGAGAGCAAACATGGCTTCACTAAGGGCAAATCGTGCCTAACAACTTTGGTGGCCTTCTATGATGGCGTTACAGTGTTGGTGGATAAGGGAAGAGCAACTGACATCATCTACCTGGACTTGAACAAGGCATTTGACACTGTCCTGCATGACATCCTTTGTCTCTAAATTGGAGAGACATGGATTTGACAGTCAGACCACTCAGTGGATAAGGATGGTTGGTTGCACTCAAAGAGTTGCAGTCAATGACTCAATGTCCAAGTGGCAAGCAGTGACAAGTAGTGTTCCTCAGGGGTCGGTAATGGGACTGGTACTATTTAACATCTTTGTCAGCGACACAGACAGTGGGATTGAGTGCACCCTCAGCAAGTTTGCTGACGACATCAAGCTGTGCGGAGCAGTTGACATGCTGGAGGGAAGGGATGCCGTCCAGAGGGACCTTCACAGGCTTGAGAGGTGGGCCTGTGCAAACCTCATGAAGTTTGACAAGGCCAAGTATAAGGTCCTGCACGTGGGTCAGGGAAATTCCATGCACAAATACAGGCTGGGTGGAGAATGGATTGAGGGCAGCCCTGAGGAGAAGGACTTGGGGTGTTGGTGGATGAGAAGCTCAACATGAGCTAGCAATGTATGCTCACAGCCCAGAAAGACAAATGCACCCTGGGCTGCATCAGAAGAAGTGTGACCAGCAGGTCGAGAGAGGTGATTCTGCCCCTCTACTCCACTCTGGTGAGATCCCGTCTGGAGTACTGCGTCCAGCTCCAGGGCCCCCAACATAAGAAGGACATGGACCTGTTGAAGCAAGTCCAAAGGAGGGCCACAAAGATGATCAGAGGGCTGGAGTCCCTCTCCTCTGAAGACAGGCTGAGAGAGTTGGGGTTGTTCAGCCTGGAAAAGCGAAGGCTCCAGGGATACCTTATAGCACCCTTTCAGTACCTGAAGAGAGACTACAGGAAAGATGAGGACGGACTCTGTCAGGGAATGTAGTGATAGGACAAAGGGTAACAGTTTTAAACTGAAAGAGGGTAGATTTAAATTAGATATTAGGAAGAAATTATTTACTGTGAAGGTGGTGAGACACTGGAACAGGCTGGGTTGGAACTAGATGACCTTTGAGATATCTTCCAACTCTAACCATTCTATGACTCTATGATTCTGTGCTCAAGAAGGGCCACCTAGAGCTGGCTGCCGAGAACCGTATCTGGGTAACTTTTCAAAATCTCCAACGATGGAGATTCCACAACCTCCCTGGGCAACCTGTGCCCACGCTCAGTCACCCTCACAAAGTGTTTCCTGATGTTAAGATGGCACCTCCTCTGTTTCATTTTGTGCCCTTTGCCTCTTGTCCTGTTATTGGGCATCACTGAGAGGAGCCTGGCCTTGTCCTTTTTTGCACCTTCCCTACAGGTATTTATATACATTGAGCCTTTTCTTCTCCAGGATAAACAGTCCCAGTTCTTTCAGCCTTTCCTTGTACACGAGATACTCCGGTCCCTTCAACTTCATGGTCCTTCATTGGACTGTCTCCAGTATGTCCTGGAAACACATCTTAAAATGTATTCCAGGAAACATAGCTCAAAATGTGTTAGGTACTGTGGTATTTTCACAATCTCTCATGCTTTCAAAAGAGAGAACGGGCCCTTGCAATGTTGTCTCCAATGTGGTGTCTAAAGGAAGGTGGGGAAAGTTCAGTAAAGGATCTCTATTGACTAGACTTAATATTCCACACCAAAAAAAAATACTTGTAGCATTGCTCTTCACAGATTTTTCTAGTATTTGCAGTTGAGTAGGTGTAAAATTATTTCCAAGCTTTTTGCAGAGCTACACCATTAATGCTAACTTTTCACAGTTGAGAAATTTCTGTGCATTTTGTCTTTGCTGGCATTCATTTTAAGCTCAGAAGACTCACTGGACACCACAAAAGGGGTCATGAATGAAGGACATAAAGACAGACTCAGAAAAAATGAGATGACCATATTAGCTGCTCGATAATTTATTTCTATTTTCAGTGCTACGTCCATTGCTTATGGTCTGTGCCGGGGAGATGACAGAGGATTGTGATGGATAGCAGCATCCATGAGAGCTCCCAGAAACTTAACCTAGAAAGGCTGTTTCCCCTTTAGACCATGGCAAAAGCGACTATTACTCTGATTACAAGAAAATTAAATGAAGTCTCAAAGCTAACTCTCGGGACATGCTTCTAGCTGCAGAAGGTTGCCTGCAATCTATTTACACTTACTTGAGGTCAGGCTTAGTGCTTTTTTGAAAGCACAGGAATGAATCCTATACCTGTGGTCATAACATTTCTATAAGAAGCGTACTCTTCCCAGCTATGTAGTGGCTTTGTAGCCCTTTCAACTTCTCAAGGCCCCAGTGCATGTGACCCTGCATGTCAGGTCACTGCAGAACAAGAAAAAGGGGAAGAGTTGTGTGGGAGGCACATATCCTCTCACATAATGGCAGAGAGTCCATGTTTCAGATATGTCTCTGTCAGGGTCCTTTTGATTGCTGGATTTACACTTCTAAAGAGCAGCCCAGTGCAGCAGTTTCTCTCCCACTCCATGATTTCCCATGGCCCAGACTATAGCTGACTGACAGATTACAGATCAGGCTGCTTAGGTCTGTCTGGCACAAGGGATCATGAAGCAGAACAGAAATTGTGGGGCCCAAAAGTAAAGCTGCAAGTGCATGACTTGTTTTCTGAAAATATATGGGACAGTGTGAGAGAAGTCAGACAAATGTCTCTTTCTCAGTGTTTAAGACTTGGCAGGTCTGCTAGCTGTAGAGCTCAACAGCCTATATAGCAACTTCTTTATGCCGTCCAAGTTCAGTTGATTATTCACTGCAAGGAGGCCAAAAAAAAGAATGGCAATAGAGGGCAATGAAGTCATATTTCTCCCCCTCCAACAGACTTCGACTTGCTCTCCCATATCCATATTTGGATTTTAATGGCACTCTCTACAGGTGCTGTGGATTCTGATATACAACTGCAGACAGGCTTTTCTACATTTAAATTTCTTGTGTAAAAAGCGAGGGCAAAAAAAGAGCTACTTTCATTTCTCAAAATGTAAATAGACAAATATCACAACAACCATGGATGTGGTAAAAATTATAACATATATTTACTATTTATTTGTTCATATGATGTACTTTTCTATATAGGTACAATTTACTATCTTCAGCTTTCCCAACATTTCCCAAACCAAGGCTTTGCAGGGGAATTTGGAAGTTCAGGACTTTGTGTTCTGTATTCACATTAAGGCCCTTTTTGAGCTAATGGAATTGTTTAAATTAGTTTTGCCCATTGCTATCACAGTCATTATACAGCTAATAATACTTCCAGTTTATTTCAGAATTTCTGGCTTTCATAATAGCAATAGTAATTTTGTTCTGCATAGATTTTGCCCCACCTAACAGTTCTGAGCACAACCTAATCTGTTATTTCTGATAGGACTAGAGGCTGGAGGGTAAAGGAATTCAGTAAAGGAATTCACATGGACTGCCCACTGTATTTTTCAGTTCTGCTCAGGGTATTTCTTTCTTGCCAGCGCACTGCACCTGTTTTGATGAGCTACTCTTGGAAGTTAATGGAGCCTGTGAACTTCCAGATGGCTGTGGAAAAGAAGGCTGTGTAGTCAGCAGACCTCTGTACTGACACAGCCTGATGAGACTTTCTATTGATCTCTTATCCTGAGCTATCAATTCACAATTCCTACATGATCTCTCATCACATGATTTGTTTCCATCGGTCACTCAGTTTACACAACACCGTTGGTGAATAATACCCAAAATCATATCTCATTCACATTTGTTTATATGAAAAAAACCCACCCCGTGCTGCTAGAACTCTCATCAACTGCATGGAATTAGGAGGAGAGAATTTACTTATTCTGAAATTACTGATTCTTTTGAGAAGCAACCCTTTTTGAAGGTAGAAACATTTTAATGGAAGGAGATGCAAGGGGAAAATTAATTTGCCACAGGAGAATCTGCAGAAATGCTGGTGCGGGAAAAAGTTTCACCTGAGCCTCCAACAGCTGCTGGACAGATACTTCTGGGACCCACAAAACAAACTAAAGAGAGAGAAATTAAGAAAAACTGTTTCTTTTGGGGAAGAAGGACAATATAGAAAGGGAAGAGCAACTGTAGTCTATTGCCCAGTTTCCTCAATTCATGACATGTCAGTCCAGAAGAAATGTTGTTAATATTCCACTCTTTTTTAATGTGGTGGTGGAAAGTCGGCATGACATTTCCTCTCAATAGTGCCTAAAATCAGGCACCTGAATCCATCTTTGATCATTCATTATTCTTAAGCATTTGAATTCAAGGGCCTCAACCAAGATTCATCATGACACTCAGTGCTGCACAAATCTGTGTGAAGACAAAGACTTAACAACAACATGTGATCTGACTTTCTTAGTTACTAGGCATTCCCGTATCTTATGCATTTAGTGAGCGACACAGGGATTGAACCTTAAGGAAATCAGGTGGGGGATTTTGCTAATTTTTTTTTTTTCAAACAAAATTTAAAAAATATTTTTCCCACTTTATCTAACTGAGCAGGTGTTAGGGGACAACATTCTATTATGATCACTATCATTCACTTTGTAAAGTCTGCAAAACACTTAGAAAATTACAAAGTACGAATGTTAACCATAGTGTCCTCACCAAGTTCCCATTGCCTACCTAAGTTTTCTCCTGCAACTTCAGCAGGGTGTCATCATGTTTACCTTTACTTTCTGTGCTACCTTGTTTTGTATTTTTTGTGCTTTGTTAAGAGAGTGAGAGGTATCATCACAAAAGTATCTGCATTTGAGTGGTGAGTGAAACGGTTCCTGCACTATTGTAAGAGGACATGTTGATGGTTCCTGCAGTTAGGTAAGCTAGCAAGATTTAAAATTTCATTGCTTTCATTTCTAATGCGTTGTTTGTGATAAGCCTAAAAATCAGCAGCAAGCACAACATTGGACTAGGGAAATGCTTTTTCTTTGCCCCAGGAAAATACCCGTTGTATATACATCTCATGATGCAGTCTTCAATTGTATGAATGCATACAATTTTCTCTCTCCTCCAGTGAAAGGATACAGGCTTCATTCACCACAAAGGCGATACATAGAGAGTGGAACTGAGAATGAAGAAAATATCTGGCATTCTCTAACTTCAAAGTCCTTCACTTAGCAACCTATGAAGTGTCCTTTCAGCCTGGCTATTGTTTGTATATGAGGTCATAACACTACATCAGGCAAATCTGAAGTTGTTTTTAGTTTTTGAATATGCAAAAGTAATATAGCTGGTTTATGACAGAACTTTGCTGTTGTCTCTCAGCAGACTCAGAGAGCCCCGTTTGGATTATTTCTGTGACAAAAGGTTGTATTTTAAATTTTATACTGCTGTCATACCCCAAACTCCCTAAAAGTTCAGTCTTAGTCGTCCTAGTTTTGGCCACTGCCTTCAGGGATCCAGTATCTGAAATATCTGCTGGCCTAACAAAACTTAGAAATTGAAGACTGAGCTATCTTGCTACTGCATATGGTATGCAACTGAAGTATAAATATTTCACTTATCTGATGACTTAGAAACTTCAACACAAGTTATCTAAATACTTCCAGTGTTACATACCTGTCTCAAGTTTTACTCTCTAATACCTATCGCACTGAACACTCTACAGCTTTCCATCCCTCCCTTCATCCAGTGAAACATTTATCTTTACTTCTCACAAAAAAAATCCCCTCAAAATAACAATATGTCTGTTTAACATATATAATAAAAATAGCCTTTGTAGAAATCTAACATACTGCATGTTGATATAGCGCTGATCCAGAGATTCATTAAAATTAGCTTCCCCATTCACTTCCCATGTAAATATTTGAAAATGGGGTCATCTTATAAATTTGTCAAAAGACTTCTAAAGGCATGCTGCACCACATGTCCACATGTCTTTATCTTCTTGTATTTTTGCTCTGACACTGACTTGAGTTTGAATCAAATCAGTGAACCTACCACTCAGTGGCTGCACAGAGTGACCTATGTGAAAATAATTTCAAGTCTGCTCCCATGGCCAGGTTTAGAACCAACCGCGATGTCAGGGGATGGCTTTTCAACAGTGCTCACCACCTTCACTGAGCTCTTTTAAAAACCTGGGCCCTGTGCACAAATGTTCGCCTCACATACCCTACCCACACTCCTGCTGACACATTTGCTGTCTGTCTCAGCAGAAAGCACTGAAGAGCATTTCAGCTGAGCAACTTGCAAGACAGGTTTGATGCTACACCCTGTGGAAAGGCTTGGATCCCTCTTTCCTTTGAACAACTCTGTTGGCGTTTAAGCAGAGAGATGTCAGTCTTTAGGCATCTCTGACAATCTTCAAGGACAATTTAATTGAAATATTTATCTGTGAAACCAAAAAAACCCTGCCAAAATCCAAGCCTACCCTCTTCATACTGAAAGCTTGTGACTATCTTTGTTGGCTCCAGCTCTCAAAGACGACTCCGCATTAGCTTCTTTGGGACTTGGATCAAGTCCTAGGTGTATAAATCATGTCAAAAGACTCCACAACATATTTTATTTGTATGAGATATGCATGAGGGGTCACATCAGTAAACTCCCCATTACCATTAATGAATCACACATGTGTGACTATATATATATCAGGTCAAGCTTAGCCTGTGAATCAATGGACACACCAATTCTGAAATCCCTGCCAATTGCACACATAGTTTCCATCAGTTCAACTTTGTTCCTTCCCATTAGGAAGTGAGTAGAAACTCCTAAAGTGCTAAACAACTTTTAAACTGTTCTGAGGAATGTAAACCAAAGCAATTCTGGTGACAGCAAAAGATCTGACAACACTAAGTTCAGTGTAAGTGCTGCCCTATTGTTTTGGGTTTTTTTTCCCTGCAGCTCATACATCAGCCTTAGTCCTTTTCGTTTACACTTTTATAGTATCTGCACGGATACTCCGGTTTGTTGTCTTCTAAAGTAGGCTAAAAAAAGAAAGGTAATGTTTCAGTATAGGAAAAAGCCCTCAACCAATGATGCATGTAAAGTGCTGTTATGTTGATTGAGCAGCTGGTTTTTTTGGTATGTATCCCAGATGTTTCATCAGTATGGCAACACCTTACATTATACTGTCTCTGAAGATCTTGGACCAGTCCCACCTGGTCATATCCTTAGCCTGGAGACCTCAGCCTTAAAGTACCTCTCATTACACAACGAACCTTAATGATTTTATGACCTAACATTTTTTCCTTCATATAATTTAAGCAAGGTGCATAGGCACACTGCTAACATCTGTTATCAATACACAGTATTTAGGGACTTGGATTTATCAGATATATAGCTTCTCTAACAGTACACATGGAGGTATTTCTAATAGCTTACGGTTAACAGCAGCCATTTAAGCTACATAAATAGAGAAATATTCACATCTAACTATCATTAGTACAGCTGTGAATTAGTTTCAGGATAGACTATAGAAAGAACACCAAAAAAACCATCTCCTCAACATAAACAAAAAATATTTTATTTCTGTAAATTTTTTATTGTCAATTTTGTTTCCATCTGCCTGGAAATGATGTTTTGCACAACTTCAGTAAACAAAGGGATGCTTCTCTATTCTAAACCTTTACAGAGCAAATTAATCTGGATTCATATCCCAGACTGGTCAAGCACAAGGATGTAGGACAGTGGCTCCCAAACAAAGAGTCATGACCCCAATTTGGGTCACGGCATTGATGAGGTGGGGTCACGAACCCAGTAGAAATGCAACTGCAGAAATGGGGTTTGCAACAGGAAGTAAGGTCATGAGCCTAGAAGACCAGCCAAAAGGGTACTGATGTCATCTATAACGGTGAAGCCATACTATTGCTGGATTTCCTCTCTCTGATATCCATTCAACAACTAAAAATCTACCTGTTTTACAATCAATAAACAGGAAATAAAGGGATTGCATGTCTTTTATGAAGAAAGGCTGAGAGACCTGTGTCTGTTTAGCCTGGAGAAGAGAAGACTGAGGCGGGACCTCATCAATGCTTAGAAATATCTAAAGGGCGGATGTCAAGAGGATGGCGCCAGACTCTTTTCAGTGGTGTCCAACAACAGGACAAGGGGCAATGGGCACAAACTGGAACATGTGAAATTGTGTCTCAACATGAGGAAAAACTTCTTTACTTTGAGGGTGACAGAGCACTGGAACAGGCTGCCCAGAGAGGTTGTGGAGTCTCCTTCTCTGAAGAAATTCAAAACCTGCCCAGACGTCATCCTGTGCAACGTGCTCTAGGTGACCAAGCACTGGCAGGGGGGTTGGACTAGGTGGTCTCTGGAGTTCCCTTCCAACCCCTGCCATTCTGTGATTTTGAGATTCTCAAATGATCACTGACCTCGGCATATTAATATTGAACCTTGTTTTTAGAAACACAACTGAAAGCAAAAGAAAAATTAACAATCATCTTTAAACCCTTTTGTGTAGTATTCCTTTGCACCAGAAAGTTTATTCACATATCGACTTATTTCTATAATAAGCCACAGAAACAATTTTCTCGTAATATTTTAAGTGCTTTAGAAAGTCAAGTGGGATCTTTAGATAAAGACTTCCACTCATGCTAACACACTGTCAAAAGTAATTTTAAATATTTCTTGCAGTTTTTAACTCTTAAAAGACAAAGTTTGCCGTTTGCTGGAAAATCATAAAAACTATTTTAGTTTATTTAGTACAGGCATTACAGATACTGATTCCTAAAAAAAAGCCCCAAACCCTGATGGTTTGGGTAATTTACATGAAAAAAACTTATAACTGCAAAATAACATGATAAGAATTAACATCTGGAAAGGTATTATGTTCTTTCTTTTTAGATGACATAAGTTTTTTTTAAAGCTCGATTTCTGGATGTTGGCTATAAGCCAAAAAAGAAACCCTGAATAGTTCCGCATGGTTGGTTTCTGGAGATGTCACCTAAGCATCAATCAGTGTCAGAGGAAATCAAAGGATTTCCATTTCAGAAAAATTGGTTCCAAAAATTGTTCTCGAGGCACGAGCATGGTGAAGATGAGGTGACTTTAAGCTACTTTTTTCATTCCCCGATTCCAGGAACTGTCAGAGGCCACAACAGCCTCAATCTGAACAGTATAAACTGGAGGACTCTCAGAACTGCTGTAAATCTACCGGCTGATAACAGACTCTTAAGAAGTTCAGCTAGAAATCAATGAGGCACATATGTGCTCTGGATATAGCCTGATGTGTGTATGCCCAGTTTAGGGGTCTTTACAAACCTTAGTGTTAACTGTTCACCATACAGTGACCATTGTGGTGTACCAATACGGGGCCCACTTTCTTTTGAGGCTGAGTGTGTAACAGATTCTAAAAGTGCATCAAAAAATTTTGTCGGGGCATCTGTGAATGCATACATAGCCACTTAGGAAAACACTGTTGCTATCTATCTGTTGCAGGCACTGATTCCTTCAGAGTTAGATTCAGTAAAGATGGAAATTGACACGTTAAAGGTGCCTTTCATGGCATTCAGAAAATGCAGACCATTAATTTCCGTACTGTGCAGAAGTAGAGGCCTAGTCCTAACATACCAGCATAAAAAGTCAGTGCTCTTAAGTGTACACGTTAGATATGCCATAAATACCAGGTAAGCACATACTGGCAAAAGCTGGATTTCAGTGGAGCTGTGTCATTTCTTCCAACTGAAGACCTTCCCCTCAAGTCTTCCTGTGGCCAGTGCAGAGGGGCAGAGGACACAGATGCTTTCCTCAACTGGGAGGCAGCACTGGAAGAGACTGCTCAGTAACAGAACTGACGTTTGCAGGGAGAGGAAAGGCATCTGGCTAATACTTCATGAGGTGGTGGCAGCATAGGGGAGGTGAAAGAAGCTCCATTCCCCTGGGACAAAAAGAGGGTCAGCCATGCTTCCTTCTGGGAATGCTTCCGGATCGCACAACAGGACACTTCCGCATTAATAAACGCAACATGTGCTTATCAGGTAGGGCAAAACATATGGTGACTTAATTTTTAATCTTTCCTAGATGTCTGTCCCTGTGTCTACAGTACCAAGACCCATAAATGATAAAGACAGAAAAGATCTCATTCATCTGCACATATTTATTAACACTAGGATTTTACCTTAGGCTATTGGCTGAAAACCTGTTTGGTAATTTTTATTCAAGACAGATTCGTATGACCACTACCGTGTGCTCTGCTCATTGATATAGTGTTGGGGCATCTACACAATTAACTCTCCCTCACTGCACATCAGTGGCATGTTAAGTTTTCCCTAACAGCCTATGTGGATGCATATAATTTCACCACAATATATCAAGCATGTCCAATAAAAGAAACATTGATGGGTACTTCTGTTCTACACTGCATCAAGATTTCATACAGGCTGGACCAAAGAGAAATAGAATTTGATCATTAAAGCAACTATATCCCCCAAGCCTTTCCCAACAGACTATATTCATAGTTAAACAGAGAAATCAAAATAAATGAAATCTGAAAGCTGATACACAAGACAGGTAGTGAAAGAAAACAAGGTGTTTGCTGTATTAAGTATTTACATATGCTTACTATATCAGCTGCATCACAGTGCAGCTGTTAGCAGGGCTAAAAGCAAGGATGCCCAAGTTTTCCAAAGATTTGGGCAGAAACTTACAGAGATCACCACACCTCCCTGAGACTGCGTCATCTATGTAGCCTAGATTTCTCAGTTTGAGGTGACATTGATACGTGCTTGACACATGTAACTATTCCATAGTTACATGGAATCTAGTAAATAGATCTCAAATGGAAATGCCATTTTCTTTTCATTGTTCTCCCTCCCCCCAGGGCCAGGAGCATTGACTATGGCTGAAAACATCCCCGGGACCCAGTACCCTGCAATTCCACTATCTCGCTGTTCCTAAAACCCAGGAGTTCCAAAGGTTAGTCTTTCAGGTTTAAAATTGGGTAGATGTGGATGAGGCAGATCCAGTGTCCCAATTCCATGCATGCCAACGTACTATTTTCTAAAACCAGCCAAAATCAAGCTTACTTTACTCTCCTGCACTTTAAAAGAAGCACAAAAAACTTTGGCACTTTGACAAACGATGAATCCTGTTGCAGCCGTTCTTAAAAGCCAGGTCAACAAAATTTGACATCTTAACTTAAACTGCTGATGAAGACGAGTGAGCTCAGAGACAGAAATTAGGTGGGTAAAGGCTTTGCAACTCCTTTCTGACAACTCTTTTGTGGGAACACAATTTAAAACATTTCAGCAATTCACTTTTCTGTAAAAGACCACAATAAACACATGGAAATTTAAAGACAGCACATGGAAGCCAGAAATATCCAAAGACAGAAGTTCCTAGAGGCCAAGTTCTGCATATTAAAATGTCCTGGTTCAATAAAGCACAAAAGAGTACAATATAGCAAACAGGTTTTCATTCTCCCATCTCTCCGTCACTGATCATTACATTACGTTCTACAGTCTTTGAGAAATTATTGCAATATTAAAGAATTTCTCAACTTTTAAATAGTAACTTAACATCTTTCGGGTATTTAATAAAATAAAAAAGTTAATAAGGTAGAAATGAGAGGGGTTATTTGCTATGTACCATTGCAAACATTGATCTTATTATACACTTCAGTGATTCATGAACTCCATAATGCATAACAGAATAAACCTAGAACAGTCCATTCACACAACCCTGTTGTCATCACATATGACCTTTGCTCCACTTTCATTTAGACTATCACACTATTGTAACTATTCATGTTATAATCTCCCTTTCAGCAACTTTACATTTAATCTGATTTTATTGTAGTGTAAATTACATCCATATCAGAGTCAGTGTAGAATTTTTATTTACCAGCCATAAAAAAATATTTTCTAGTAATATGCACTACTGCCTAAAAATCGTACCTAAATTGTACCCCTAAGACCTTCAGTGTCCTCACTGAACATACAGTAGCCAATACTGATAAAAACATGCTGCAACTAGGCTTTGTTTTAAGTTTATATGGCATTTACCTAAATGAGTCAAATTCTTTATCATCAGCCTCTATCAGAGGACACAGTGTTGTGGAGGACATCATAGATGCACACAGTCACTTGCACGGGCAGTGCAATGACATATGCAAATGACATTTTCCTCTGTGATTTGTACATGCAATATGAATCTCTTTCATATGCAAGTGACATTGTGCAAAAAAAATGAGCTTGTGCATTCACATACAGAACACTTGTGACAGCCTCTGTTATACTGCTACTCTTCCTCACCACTAAAATGGCCTAACGGGACCAGGAAGCAGACAGACTTACTCAACTGGAGGAGCGCCAGCAATGCTAGATCTACACCGCAGTCCCCAGTGCAGTGGCATGTCAAAGAAAAAAGGAAGAGCTGATCAGACCGCTGTTGCTTTCTGACACCTCCAGCTACCTAGAGCTGGTGTAGAAACAGCATCTGTGTCAAGGTGCTATAGCCAGATGTTTTGTGGTCACTCTGCTGTGTCTTAGTGGCCGCTGAGAATCTAAAAGTCCTTCAGGTAAAGTGCCTTTATATGTTAAGGAGACCTCTCACAACTTGTAGCTGGTGCATCCCTAAATAAATTTGGATGAGCCACACCTAAGGGAGGAAAGTTAGGTACTGGTTCAAGCTCCTGTGTGTACTGTTCATACCACAGTCCTGTTGGGGTGGAGGAAACAGTGGCAGCTAACGGGAAGAATGATTACACAAAAGCTACTTTTCCAGTTTTGTTGTTGTATAAGAGTATAGCTACTCCCTGGATTGATTCATTTGCTACCTGAAGGGTCAAGACCTGTTCACCTTGCCTACACTGAGTAACCACAGTAACGTCAGTGAGCGTAGGTAAATGAACTGAGTAGAACTTTGTCTCAAAGCAGAACATAAAAGCATCTTTAAAACAGTTCAGTATCAAAGAGGCAAAGTAGCATGATAAAGGTAAGGGAACCCTTTCTAACAAGCAGAAAATGTTAGTCTTCTGCTGTCAGAGATATAGATGGGCTTGATGGATGCAGCTTTGCCAGAGACTAAAGTGTGTTTCTGTCAGGAGGAACTACATTGACTTAAAATGTCTTGGGATAGTCAGCAAACTATGGACAAAGTAATACATCCAGTCTCTGCCTCTGATACTGTACATGTACAAGTATTTACAATGACTTTAAAAAAATGTTATGTTGACTCAATGCAGGGGGCAGGGAGGAGAATCAAAGCAATCTTTTTCAAGAATGAGTGTTTGACCTGCAAATTGGTTATGGCACAAAAAAAAAAAAAAAAGGAATTCAAGAGGTTCAGAAGTATCATAACAGATTATAAAAAGGGTTTCTGGCCAAACTTTGCTTTTAAAAACTCAAGGGCCTTCAAGTTTGGATTATTGTTCGTTAAGTACACATATACATGAATTAGCAGCAGTAGTAGTGATGCTAGTGAGAATAAAATATCATGTATTAGACAGCATCAGTCTCTGAACCTTCCTAACACCAAAAGAAAATGCATATATCACAGGGCCACTGAGATAAAGTAACGCTCAGCCCTAGAGGGCACAGATTTCGTCTTTATGTAAATCAGTGCCTGTCACTGCATGCATGATTCACTGCTCAGAGTGTACTCTTCTGTGACGAATGAGTCCCGCTTAATTTGGCAGTGATTATGCGGGTTGCTGGCCCTCTAAACCCCTTTGAACTTGTAATTGCTGCTGGTTTAAATAATGAACATTAAGGGGAGGTGGATTCATAAAACTGTGGATAATTACAATTTTTTTCTTTTTTCCTTTGTTTTTTTTTTAATGGAAATAAAAGGCTTCTGAGGCTGCTGATAACTGTATCGTACTAGGCTGTTACCGAAATAAAACTGCAGCCTTGTTCAGTCTCAAGGAAGGAAAGGGAATGGAAAGGAAAGGAGAAGAGGAAAAAAGAGAGGGAGAGGGAGAACAGAATGGCTTGGATGCCAGTAGAAAAGGAGGAGCAATGGCATTCATGAATATTCATAGCTAGTCACATCTGTAGCAGGCTTGCTTTCCACCTTTTTTCTTTGCAGTTCAACATGGACAAGAAGTGCTAACAAAAGAAGGTGATTGTGCAGTTCTATCAGGCTCCAGGTTTAATCTTTACAGAGCATATGGGTGAACTTTTTTTTTTTAATTTTCAAAGACTCACGTTTTTTAAAAATTGCAAATGCCTTTAACCAAAGGAAGTGTTCCCTCTCCCTCCCCCCGCCTATGCTGCTTTTTAAAAATTATGTTCCTGTAATTATGAATGTGAGGGAATCAGTTGCCAAGGAAGCATGATGTGTAACATGCAGCAAATTTGTTCCTCCTCCCCTTTATGAGCACTTTACTAAATCCTCCAATATTCTTTGATCCAGTAGAATTTTGTTTTGCGTGAGTAACGTATTGAAACAACGACGACAACAAAAATTGTTATTGAGGAGGGGACAGAAACCAAAGTCAGCCAAGTCAGGCAGCTACTACCCAGAAACAACAAAGAATGAATGATAAATTTAGCAGCCTCATGTTCAATTTTCAAACAACACAGCAGAGATTTATAGCTTTGCTGCTCCCATGGTAAACGAAGCAGCACACAGAAAGCGTGTCTGGTTTTGATTTTGCTGTGTTTTCCCCCTTTTTTTGTTCTTTGCCTATTTGCAGTTTTTTTTTTAAACTCTACATTTTCTTTATCCTGGTGTGAGATGAATATCAAAGGCCTAGTGCTGTTGGTAAGCCTCCAGCATACAACAGCAGCTCAATGGGATGTTATTAGAACCTGCGTCACAACATGGCAGACTGTGATTAATAGCAACTGTATCAACGGTAGCAACTTCTCAACAACGCCCTCCAGCAGCTCTAAAGGGGCCATGTGAAGAAGAAGGGAGAAAAAAAAAGGAAAAGAAAAAAAAAATGTCTGCAAGAACTAGCTACCAAAGGTTCAGCTTTGCACATGATTAGGTTATGTCAAAACTGTGTGACTGCTTTCAACCAGAACACAGTAGGGATATTTACTTAAAAGCACGCTACCAAATGCATGGGCTGATCAGTGTTTTATTTTGGCAGAGCCAGTCGTGTGAAGAACAGGATCAGAGTGATGAAGAACAGGATACTGAAAAGACCTGGGCTGGTGTTAGAGGTATAATCAGGGTTCCTTCCAAATGAACAAAAAAACGATTTTCCCAACACTTTATGAAAATTTCAAAGAAAACAGCAGGGCTGCTAAGTTTTTCCTGTTAGTAAATGCAAGCAGGTTTAATTTTAAACCAAATGTAAACTGATATTGTTCTTTTTTTTAATTAAAGTTCAGAAACTTAGATCCATGCCTTCAGAAATGTGAAGCTTATTCAAATGTCTAATTCCATATCAGAAAATATTCTAACAAATGTCCCCAAAGATTCAAATAATCCAAAATTAAACTGTTCCAACTGTAGCTCATGAATATATGGTTTGGACCATAGCAGGCCAAAAAGAAAATGTAGATGCATCGGTGGCTCTGAAATATTACAGTCTGGATACAAACTTCCAACTTAGAAAGTCTTTAAACTTCTGCCCGCCAGAAGCTTGGAGGACATACTGGGCCTTCTGGGATCATCCTACACTTGCATCATTTCTTGGCCCCATCACCATCCACTGCTGACCCTTGTCTGTCTCAGTGGACCATTGGTCTGGCCAATAGAGCAGACTTTATTTAGTCAAAATCAAGACAAAAACGTTTGCTAAAATGCTTTTAAAATATTTAATATTTCCTGCTCCTTCTCACAAAACTTTGCTGCTGCTAAGTGGTTTTCATTTCTGTTAACAGCATTTAAAAAATGCTAATAATTCTGCCATCTTCTATCTCTTAGGTAGAAGAGGGGAAACGTTCACCTACAGAGGTAAGTGGTAGTAATCTCAGTCACAAATTAGGATGTTGGCACAGTATTTACACTGAAAAAAGTATGCAGAACTATTTTAAGTGTATACATTAACATTGCAGGAGATTTAATCCATATCTCAGTGAGAGAAGCAGCAGAAGAGTAAGACCTGGAAGTCTTGTGGTAAAGTCGATTAGGAGAAAAATAATCAACAGGTGAAAATTAAAAAAAAAAACCCAAACCAGAAATAAAAAGCAAAACATGGAATAGCTCTGCAAATTAGATGAAAAGGTTAGGAGTGAATAGGAAGGCTGGGGAACACTGGTACATTGTACTGTCCTCCCTCAGGAGTTAGAATGACATAGTCCAAGAGCTCTGCTGTTGGCCAGTTGTCTTTATCTAATGCTCGTCTCATCCTTAATTGTCGCATAGTTAGTTCTACTGAGAGAGCAGGGGTTATCTGGTGTATCAAAGTCCAGAGGCAAAGGAGTGTACTCACAATGCTGAAAATCAACACCTGCTGAGCTATAAATAAAAAATATATCTTAACTACATTAAAAAATACAAACAACTTTTTATTCCTTTCTCAAAAACACACAACTTGCTCAACAAAGCACTGAAATATGCTGTATTTGTGCCAAAGACTGTAACACTCCCTTCAACCTGTTTATCTTTGAAGACCATAATTAAGGAGGACAAACTGGTTTATAGTCAACACAAGTTGGAAAAGAATTGCATTCACAATTTTTCTCAAACACTAATTTTCCTTATCTAAGAATCTTACTTGATTATAATCATGGGGCAATTAGCAGTTGAGTGAAGAGATTACTTTCTGTTGCAAAAAGACAGCCAGCCTTTACAAGTTCTACAAATGAATAATTCGGGCTCAGCTCTCAGCTGTGTCCAAGCATGAGGAAACCAAATGCTTCTGCTTGTGGCTTTCTGATCCCAGGGCTGGCCAGGGACGACTTCAGTACCTATTACCCTTTAGCGCCGTCTCCCAGGTTTGTTGGAGCATTCTTGCTAAACCTTTTCCACACAGGAATCACCCCAGCACTTTCATGACTGCCCAGACACTCTCTTTCACTCAGAAACGAGTGGCAGAAGGTGGTAAGATGACAACCCATTGTCAACAACGCCCCCACTCCCTCCCCAACCTATCGCAGTTGCCTCTGCTGAGAAATACGTGATGGTGGCCTTGCTACGCTACCCTCAGTGTTCCTTATAACGGAGCAATATCCACACGGAGAAAGCCTCTCACTTATTAGCCCCTTAAGACACAATTCCATAGACTCAGGTAAGTGTTTTTCTTTCCCAGCAAAAAGGACTAATTGAAGATGACCTCAGAAAAGTCAGCAAAGCAGAACAGAGCATCTATAGAATAACTATCCCAATCCTGCAGTACCATAGTCACTTTTTGTAAAGGTGGGCAGAGTGAGCTAAGGGAGAAATAACAAGTTTATTCCTAATCGTTTTACTGAGATTTTAGCCAAATACATCAAGATCTGTGAATAGTGTACAGGACATAATAAGAAGCAGAGCCATCACTGAAAGCTGACCACTAAAGATGAAAAAACAGTGTAGGGCACAAAACCCTCTAGCAGAACTGGGACAGACCAGCAAGTGTCCTCTGAGTTCCCAGGGTAGGTAGAGGGTCACAAAGCTGTGGCAATATGGCTCAGAAATGTTGATGCCTTTGACAGCAGCTTTTCGATCAGTCTCTTATCAGCTTTTCCGACCACAGAAGTTTGCATGGCACTAGAAGATTCTAGGGTGGGTAAATGAAGGCTGATGAGAGAGGGGGAAAGGAGATGTGGAAACCCTCGGTTCCCTAAATTTTCATCCCCTGCACCTTTTGTTTTGCTGAGCAATAAATAAATAATCAGTACTAATGTTATTAAAACAATTTTGTTCTCTCAGGGTTAAATTCTGCTAACAAATGCATGGCCTGACTGGCCTGCAGAAACGCATGTGGGGACAGTTTGATCCAATCTGGAATACTGGTGATCCGTAAGTTTGATCTAAACCAAAATTATTATTTCTGCTAGGAGCATGGGAAAAGCTGGCATAAAGAAAAAGCTGTGACATGAAGCATTTGTTTGGATCAAGTACAACTTACTCCTGTCTTCTGTATCCTCGAGTGTGATTTTCAGAAATAATCAAAACAAAAGTGACAAAACCCAAAAACCACAATGAGCAAACAGCAGCTTTTAAGTGCTGTGGGAACAGAGACATTTGTTTAAGTAACCACTGTTTAAAAAATGCATACATAGTAACACCAAAATAAACAGCTTGCAATGTTGTTTATTTTAAGATACACAATAGTAATGTAAAGTGCTGCATGCACTGAATTCAGGGTGTACTAACATTATTTACAGTTCTGAAGAGCAGTAGGAAAACTCAGCTCCATGCCAGAAGACTCCCTGCTCAGAGAGCAAAGGTCAGCACTCACTGCCTTTGCAGCTAGGAGGATTGCAACGAGCAGCCATAGGAAGCTCCCGCTCTCTTTTCTCATGCAGGTAACTTCTGAACTGTATATCGAAATCCTACAAAAGGCGCTTCACGCCGATGGCATCTTTAAAATGGATACACAAGCCCATTCCTAGGAAGGATAATTAAGAGGGAAAAAAAGAGATCTTTGCCCTGTCACTTCGCTGCTTTAAAAATCTTCCAAACAGGCCTGACTCACTAGACTATGTCGCGCCAAACAGAAAAAAATCCCCCAAAAGAGAATACTAACAAAACTAAGCAGCGGTGTTCTGAAAAGTGACTGACTTACTGAACAGATTTATGTCCCTCTGTGTCTGAATTGCACTTGATTCTCTGCTGACAAAAAATGCCATTGACTTCAAACCATAATAGAAGTTTGTGCTATTTTTCTTCATAAAGCCAGCCTAGCTATAGGCAAGAAAACTGGACTTTATTCTGGCCATTCCATCGTCTATTTATTATTGTAATTGCATAGATTTACTATTGTAATTACAACATTACTGTTATTGTATAATCCTTGTGATTGCCAATAAATGAGCCAGAAAGAATCCAACTTGGATCTCAGATCCCAGGCTAAATTTGTAATTCTGGCAATGAGGAAAAAAACCCACACCCAAAACCCAAAACAAGAAAGCATTTTTCTGCTGTGCAAACTGAGCTCGTTTGATCTGGAAGTCATTGAGACAAATGTGGAACCCCACAGTTACATTATTATAAAGAAATGTTCAAGAGCAAAATTTCATTTTAAATTCAAAATATAATCTCTTTCTTCTTGATGCTTTTGAGGAAAGACATGTGTGAAATTCAGCAGTTTGAGTCAGCAGGCACTCAGTCAATATTTTCTTGGGGTCATTCTGCCTCTCTGAGGGCCCAAGCTTTGTTTTGAATCCTGGAGTCAAATTGCCATGAAAGTCTGTAAGTGAAAAACAGGTGAAAAGGCCATGTTTTTCACCTGTTTTGACATTTGAATGTCTATGTAAATCCATAATCAACCTCATTTTGCATTAAATTTGCATTGGATCCATGTCCTTAAAAATCAACATGGATTTTGAATGCTCAAACAACTTTTGGTGTTTTGGGTTGACTTTTCATAGAGCTAATGTTGGAGCAGAAATATTGGGGAACACTAGGCTGGGCAAGGGTTGATTTCAGATCTCTGTTTTCCCCAGATATTCACGAGACTTCACGTGGTGTGAATGGAGAGCAGCATATGTATCGTGACACAGTCTCTGTCTCTGAATATCTGAAAGGGACATGTTTTTAACATAAGGTCCTCGATATAAACTCTCTTCTTTTGTTGGTCTGACAGAGCCCAAGCCTGGCCAACCTTCAGCATCCACTCAAACTCTCAATGCCCAAAGGAACAGTAATTAAATATTTCTCTTAAGCTTAATTCTTCATTTTGGGTCTCAAGCCCATTTCTAGCTTGAATTTGTAAGTTAATTCTTGCAATAATTTTCCCACTGACAGATAAATGAAATGTCATTAAAGAAGTTGAAACACATACAACAAAAACTTAAACCTGAAGGAAGCCAAATTTGGGAAGGTTTCCTTCTGAAAACAGCTCTAATTTCAAGATATTTTTCAGTTTTTAATCATTAATGAGAAAACGTGGAAATATGAGAAATGCTTCAGGCAACGCTACTTTAGTATAACCCCAGGAATGCAAGATGTTTCTCAGCAGTATTTCTTCAAATGTTTTTTTGGAGTCTAGCTTTAAAAGTGCAAAGCAAAGGCACTTCCACAGACTGTTCTGCAGGCTCAGTGACTGGGGTTTTTTTTGGTTGTTGAATTCCATTATTCCTGCAAGGCGTTTTGTTCCCCCTCAGTAATTTCTGCTCTTGTTTATTTGTAGCCTGTGCTTATTCACCGATTCAGTATGCACATTCTGCGTCTACGGCCAGATCTTACATTTTTGGGATGGATGGGGAGACCACTGGAAATAACAATACAGCTCTCATTTCTCTCATCTTCTTTCAGCCTCTGTTACACTTTTTTGGGAATAAGGGCCTTGGATAGTCCAGGCTCTCCAAACATCCTTCTATATCTTTCTTAGACTCTCACCAGACTGGCCTCAGGCTAGTTTCATAATCATCAAGAAAAAAAACAGTCCTATGTTCAGCATGAGATCATAACACGGTGATCTCACTCTGAACGTTACCTTTCACTACAGCAGCTCTATTGACTTCTTTGCTTAGAACAGTTTGAATTTCCCACCAGCTCAGTTGTGTGATATTTGGCCTCTTTTAGGCGAGATACCTTTTCGCAGAGTGAGCCCACAGGGCACCGAGCAGAAAGCTCATGAGCCCCCAGGCCTTGTTTGAAAGAGTTTTCAGTCTCAGCAAGAAGTTTGCCGCGGCGCTTGTTCAGGAGGCAGCAGAGCATGTTACAGCATTACCAACTTGGAGAGTGCAGTATGATATATTTTCAGCCGGGGCTTTGAGGAGGATTCAGATCCCAGGAGCTAAACTCAGGGTAGTTTAACAGTTCCAGGGTTACGTTTATTCATACCCATGCTGACAAAACACCTCCGTCTTATTTGTTTGTAGACATTTTATTTTCCTGCTGTCACATATAGTTTTGCACTGGTCCATAGTGGGATTTCATCTCCTTTGCAAGCATTAATGCTCTCTAAACGGACAGCTTTTGGGGAAGAAAAGAGAGAGAAAGAGGCAAGAGCCTTTTTTCTCTGAAGTTTGTTTGCATCCAAGAGCATTATGGTATGTAAGTTCAGGTTTCACAGAGCCAGGACAGCTAAGATTAATTACGGCAGTGAATTGTCTGCAAATGCCTAGGGTGGATATGCACTAAGTAGTGGGATTTTTCTGGTCTGAGAAGCGTTTGCTTGGCATTTAATGGCCACCATACAACACAGGCGTACAAAGTAGGCCGTTTGAAATTGAGATGTAAGTAGGCATACTATCTGGAACAAGGTGGGCTTCTTAGGTTTGTCCTAAAACTCGGCAGCTTATCCCACCATCCACAGAGAAGTTCACACCACCTCAGGAAGCACCTCTCTTTCCTATGAGATGTTAGTTCATGCAATAAAGTGTCCGTGTGGAACTGGAAGAAACAGAACTGAAAAGAGACAGACCAAGTAACACAACTCCTGGAATAGTCTGCCGAAACAGTAAAGGAAGGTAGAAAGGAGAAATAAATTGAATTATTTTGCCCCTTTTTGCTGTTCGTAACAATTAACCCGTTTTCACATGTGTTTCCATTTAATTTCCTATTTTATATCTGAAAGACATCATCAGAATATCCCTTTGTAGTTGAAATTAAAACTCTTCAAACATTTGGATTTTGAAGTGATCCCTCAAATTAACCGTCTTTCCTTCCAATTTAGAAGTGCCACCATTCCTGTGCACCTATGCATTCCTATGCACCATTCCTTTGCTGACTCCCCAAATCCACACACCACTTCTGTGACCACGTAATGCTCCTCATTCTTCTTGTTATCACACATATCACGACCTTTCTCACTATTCACATTCCATATCCCTGAACAGTCAATTTGTGGACTATCAAAACAGCTGCCAGCTGTCTGCGTGTGCTCCTCAGTAGGCAGGGAGCTTCCCAACATGAATCAGGGACTTTGCAGTAGCCTTTCTTTCCGTTACTCTTCGCTCTGGGTCACCCTACTGCTTCCCGTTTCTTCATTCAAGCACAAGTGGGAAGCACCTGGATGAATCAAAAGGGGCAGCAGAAGGACCAGGACGGGCTGGAAAGCTGCCAAAGTCCCATTTCACATCAGGAAACTCCCTGGGCTGTTGAGGAGGGGAATATCCACTAGTGACTTCTTCAAGTACAAAGATGCGTTTGTTAGTACTACTGCACTCCCTTTATTCTGACTGTGCCCCTGGGCCAGCAGTTGGTGCCCAAGGTTCTTTCTCTTGCTGCTTTCTGAGAAAGTTATCTGATACCATTTGCGTGCCATAATCACCACTTCAGGTCATCAGCAAGGAAAGGACCTGAAAAAAAAAAAACAACCCAAGCCCGGGTAGTCACTTGAGCTAAACTAGCTTGCAACAGTCAAATGCTGTCATCTTCAGTGGAGACCAGAAAGAACATAACACTCTTAATTTTATATTAAATGTTCCCTCATAAATGGAAAAATCAGCCTGAACTTTCAAAATCTACAGAAGTATTTGTACAAGCATTGCACGACTGTCATGCTAGTTCAGCAGCAGGATAAAACCACAACAGAAGTGCAGGCCTTTCTGATTCAGCTGATGCGAAGTTTAAGATAAGGGTCTCATGCAGAGTTTTTCATCTGTAAATATCAAAAGCACTCTGAAAAGCAGCCACCGTCATTATGCCATACTATTTAAACAGGGAAACTGAGGCACAGCATCTTGCCATGGTCACAGCTAGAACCGGAACCGAAATCTCCCCACGCCTGCCAGAGCTCGCTTGTGCTAAAGCATCCTGGGGACAGTAGTGAAGGTTCAGCCACAAGAGAATGCGACAAATAGCTGAGCACTCAAGAAATTCATCTTTCTATTATAAAACGGGGGATCCTTGAAAGACTTGTTAAGCATAGTTTGTGGATAAAGTGGCTATAGAGTTTAATGCTTCAGACACAGAACTGAGTTTGTTTGTTTGTTTGTCTGTCTGTCTCCCATTACGTTTTCACTGCTTCATCTTGTCCAGCTTTTTCAAAGGGATCAGAGTTCCACTGGAATTAATGGAAACAGGTCTAAGAGGTTCAGACTGTTAGGCACTAATCTGTGAATTATCTGCAAATATTTGAACACAGAGAAATTAAACCTGCATTTTTTAACCTTACCTGGGAGGAAAGAGAACTGCTTTTATAAAGATCCGCGTACGTTCACAGAATATCAACTAACAATGCAGCTTACATCGTCTTTGGGGTTTTTTTAATTGGCATAACAAGCTTCAAAGTAGTCTAGACTGAGCCATGATCTTACAAAAACCTACTCCTTTTATATACTTAGTGTACATTAAGAAACTGAAGAGGAGCTTTCCCATTGCTATGCAGTTTAGTCAGATAGTATTTCTACAGTATATCCATTTTAGAATATCAAGCTGCCACTTTGAAATGTACCTCAGACCAAATAAAAGCTTGGTGACAGCCAAATTTCTATAGCATTAAACAAATTAATATAGGCAGATTTTTTTTAACACTAAATGAAAATATTTGCTTCTGTTTACTTGGCTATTCTGATTCATTGTGCTGAGATTGTAAGAGTATGTCATGAGATGTTAAACATTTTATGGACAGAAGTAGTCAACTGCTGCAAATAAAATACATGTTTTGAACTGCCATCATAAAAAGGTAAAACCAAGATTTAAAAAAACTCTTTACAGCATTATACAGTGAGTTGACAACCTATCATCCAGTATTAGACAAAACAACTGAAATTAGTTCTGGCAGATTTGGGGCTAGCAGTTAAAAATAAAAATAGCAAATGTAAAAGCATCAAAACTGTATTGCCATTATGCTTAAAGACAATAATAAATCTTTAAAGATGCCAATGATTGCTTTGGATACTACAAATGACTGCTGCCAATCAACTCTAAAATATGTAATGCATGGTATTCTAAGTATCCTAACTCAAGGCAAACTTCACAACACCACAAGTAATATTGTCTGCCATAATCTACTCTCTTCATTAGGTAACAATAAGAACTGACATCTCTGTTCCTTAGCAGTTGTGGAATTGTTGACAGAAACGTGCCTTTTTTTTTACAGTATCTCTCTAATTTTACAGAAAACTTCTTTGAAACCAATTACTCTGCTCATGGATCTTGAAAGGAAGGTCTTAAATAAACATGTCTTGAGGCAAAACTGAGAGGCACTATCACTTTGCACAAAAAACAGAAATTATTTTTTCCCTAAGAATATATTTTATATATACATATACTCATGTGCACACACTATGGAGAAAGGGAGGAACTATGAGTTTTCTGATGACAACTGGTTTAGGTAGTGAAACTTGAAGATACTCCAACGAATTCTCACCTCTAGTTGACTGTGATCTTGATTTTCAAAGACTGCAGTGCACAACATGTATTAGTGAAATGTTCTTGGAGAGTTTGAACACTATTTATATTTGCATATGCTTTAGTTAAATTCCCTTTTACCTTGCAGACCTCAAAGTCACAACTCTATATAAATGAATTTTTGTCACTACTACTTCCTTATTTCCACTACTTTAAGGAATTCATTACTTGGACTTTGGTGTTCTTTCTCCTTTTCACTTAATTCCTATACTGACTCTGCAAAGCTTTTTAACCTGACAACAACAACCAGAAAACACCAGTGGCTAATCCTATAGTTTGCTAGGCCACGTTCAGCTTGTTCAGTCAAGGCTTTTTAATCTAACCTCAACTAAAATCACACGCATGTTTTTCGTTAAACTCCGTTCTCGGTAATTCCCTGTTTGAAGACGGGAGGTAAAATATTAAATTGGGAAGTAACATCTAGCCACCTCATCTGATGGTTTGGCAGTGGCTGACCTTGTATGCCACAGGATTGAAATTCACCTCGCTGCAGTCCTGACACATTGTGTTGCCTGTGGATGAGGAGGAGGCAAAAAAAGGCAGGGCAGTGAAAAAAAAAAAAACAAACGGAGAAGCGAAGGTAAAGCATAACTAGCTAACATCAGACAGGGTAGCACGAAAAACTATTATAACAGGCCTGGAAAAGGACCATTAGGTCCTGGTAGTACTGTGAAAGGAGTTTGCTGCAGCCCCTCAGCCTGCCAGGGACTCGGGGAGGGGAAGGGGACGGAGGGGAAGGACGAGTGGAGGGGAAGGATCGCTCTTCATTTGCTCGGCCCTTGCAGGATTCGCAATCCGGGGATTGTTTTGGGGGTGTGTGTGTGTGTGTGTGTGTGTGCGCGCGTGTGTGAATTTCACCCTATATATAACTTGGAATCTTATTAGATAACAACTCGGTGACACTGCAAATCCAGTATTTCTCAGAATGCTATTTTTGAAGCTGAAACACACAACATATTTTGATCTCCAAAGAAGTACAATAAAGATCCCCCCTTCAAAATAAAATGAGAAGTCAAATTCAAAAAAAAACCGAATGCACATGTAATAATTTCCAGGCGGGCTTCCCATGATTGTATCCGATTATTTAAATTTCGGACTGTCTCTTTAATTTGAGGAGCGGGGAGAGAGGCGACAGATGGCAGACAGAATTGACTTATGTCCTCTATTCTTCTGCAGAAGAAGGGGGAGTGCAGAAAGTTTGATCGAGGCAGAAGCTACAGTACGCAGGCCTGGCTATAACTATCTAATAGGTCTTTTGACGGATCGGTTCGGAATATTTAGGTTTTTTTCTCCCCCAGACAGGCTTTGTAACAAACCCACGGTCCTGGAGGTTGCCATGGGTGACGAGAGCGCTGACATCCAGTCCCAACTACAAATAAGCACATGACAAATGGGCCTGGAGCCCTCCGACAGCCCTGAACCTTGGTGACCCCCTAAAATACCCAGCCTCCCCATACCCACGCCCCAAAAAAGAAAAAAAAAAAAGCATTATCGAGTATATTTTTTAAAACCGAAAGCTTGCACTTAATTGGAAACACTGCCATGTAACCAAAATGCTTAGGACAGCATGTACAAGTAAAAATAAATCACGCAGCATTGTTATTTAATGCGCTGTGACATCATTTCCTGAAATTAAACAGAGATGACACAGATTCAGACAGTCCCTGCTAAGGTTCAGTTCAAACAATTCACAGATGTTTTCCTCCAGCTAGCAGAAAACAATGCGGGGCTTAAAGCACTCCTCTCCCTCTCCCTCTCCCCCTCTCCTTCTCCCCCTCTCCCTCTCCCCAGCCTTTTTGCTGGTACGAGGAGGTATGGCAGTTTTATAATACATGCTCCCGCAAAAATATTCTTTTTTTAATTTAATTACTCAGGCTGTTGTACTAAATAGATGGATCATTGTGTCACAAAAGCATCAATTTTTCAGAAGAAATAACAGATGTCTATGTAACAATGATTAGATTAACCACTCCCAGACAAAGCTAGCTTTTGAGGCCCACACACCCCATGACCCTGGGTTCCCTCTTCTGTAGGGGGTGGATGTAGAAATGTCAGATCTAATCTCAGATTCCATTTTTAAAACAAACAAAGCCCCACCCCCACCCCATTTCAGCTCTTTTCTTTTAAGAATGTGGCGTTTAAAAGGTAGACGAACATTTGGTCTGTTACTAAATCTTTGGGACTGATTTCGTGGCTGAGGACTAGGAGCACTCGGAGGATGAAACCTTTCAGCCTGGGATCAGAAGTGGCATTTTTAGAAAGATCTTCAGTTTTATTCTGTCCAGGCTGGTGATGCCGTAGCATGGGCAGGCAGGGCAGAGGAGGATGCCAGTGACATTAGGCAGGGCTATGCTACCACCAGCAATAACAACAAACGCTAACAGCAGCTGCCAGCTCTTCTGGCAAGTGACCAGCGCAATTTTGGGGTACAAAGATGCACAGCTCCATCACCTTGGGCACCACAGTACCACAGGTCATGGATGCTGAACGTTCAGATTTTTCTTTAGCACTCGGATTAAATCGTTTAACCTCTCCTCACAAAGTTTACCCAACTGAAAAATGGGTGCAAGATTATTTTTCAGGATGTGCTTCCAGCTGGGCAGTGTTTGTATAGTTTGAGAGGTCTCTCCTACACCAGCAGGCAACTTATTACCTGGCTGCAAACCCAGCACATAGCCAGCCCTGCCTAAAAAGCAGACCTAGAATAAAACTGTACCTTAGGCTCCTCCAATTCCCTGACTACGCGGTGCGCTGAAGCAGAAATGGCAGCCATGAGAACCCACGTGCAGGAGAGTCAGAGGACATCATCCGTCTGCTCAATGTACCCTGGGAGTGTATAGCCAGTTACAATGCAGTCCAACACAAGCACTAAAATTCACTGGAATGCCTTCACATTCCTGTATTTTCTTGAGTCTCACAGCCTTCTTGTCACCATTTTAAGTGGACAAAGGTCTGTTGCATTTTCACTTTTGTTTTTGCTTTTTAAAGTACAACAAAAGCAGCAATGAGAAGAATGTTTCTCCTGGACCAGGACTCAGAGGAAAGCTGTTCCTCTACTGTTTGATATGAAACTAAGATATTCCATGTAGAGTGCAATAGCCAGCTATGTTCCTAAGCCTCCCGTAGGAATTGTTCCTAAAATCAGGATATGGGAGGAGATATTTATGAAGGTGGGATGGTTTCAACTCTTTTGAAAGCTTGCTTCAAAATTGGCTTTGGTTGACGACATTCATGTCTACAGTCAAATCTAATGAATAAATAAAATAGCTGGCCTGTATGAAAGGCTTGGCAAGCCATTCATTAAAAAATGATAGAGATGCATTATATTCTCAGATACACCCACATAAATACAGAAAAAAAAAATATCTGTTTCAGTAAGACTACTCATATTATCCAATCTGGCCACCCGAATACTGCAAGAAATTAATTCAGGTAAGTACAAAAGCTGTGGCTGGTTCCAACCAAACTTGTTCTAGCCTGACACTGAAGCAGATGAACCCAAAATCTACTCTGCAAAAGACTGTGTAAAGAGCAAGATTTTGAGCCAGAAGATTGTGGGAATCAGGCTAAAATGACACTGTTCAAACGAACGTTAGGAGACAGAACTTCAGCTAGCAAAAAAGAAAAAAAAAAAGCAGTTCAGCTCCACTGACTTCAGGGGAGCCATCCCAAATGCCATCAGCTGGGAATCTGGCATTGCCATAAAAAAGGTTCAGTTTGCACACTACCATTGGTATATCTGGTACTTTTAGTTATGATATACATCTTCTTACAGACTGCAACAAAAGAAACAACCGAACCAGAATTTTAACAAAGGGCATCACTCCAGGTAAGTGTCAAAGAATTCTTATGAACACTTCTGTGTTCTACCAGCTCTGTAAAAGAAGGGGAAAAAAACATCTCATGTAGCAGAAGTGTAGTCCCTGATACACTGTGCTGCAAAAAGGGATGAACTACCAGAGGTACAAGCCCATGGAACGGTATAATTACTTCCTGTATAACTTTGCTCTCTTCTGATTATGTAGGTACATTTTAAAGGTCCTCCATCCTTCAAAAGGGCATGGGAGGAGGGGGGCTGGCTCTGTATAGTCGCTAGTAAGAAATCCTAATCTCAGCATTGGTGTAAGCTAGAGGTGTCTATACATTTGAGCACTTCCTGTTTTCACTTCGTGATCAAATATGTTCTTTGCAGGGCAAATAGGGGAGCACTTGAGGGAGGAAAGCAGAGATGTCTGAGAGGCTAATTGAGTGTACTAAGGACTCCTTGGCATAGAGGAAAAGGAGTCTTCCAAAGCTATGAATAAACTCTCCGCTTGGGTCAGATTTCTTGCTGTTTCTTTTCTTTAACCACCTTTGAACTCAAATAAAAACAGCCTTAATGTCAGGTTTACCTTTCTGATGTCATAATCTTTATGTACTATTGAAAAGCTTATACTACCAGACTAGGATTTCCTCTACTTTCTTAAACACTGGATATTATCCAGAAAAAGCATACACATTTCCAACCAATTCATCCTCAGCTCTTTCATCTTCCGGTACTGTTGTAATTCCAAATATAAGACAGAGCTCAGTAAGTAAAGGAGAACATGACAGAAGCTCCTGCTCCTTGCATTTGATTTCCAACAATAAAAACACGCATGTGTATCCTATTTCAAATATAATTAAAGTTACTGCAAAATGGAAGCTGTGATCGAGGTTAGAAATTGTTTTGAAAGACACAGCCTGTCAGATACATTCATTCTACATCAGAGTTCAAGTGCCTGTCTCTTCAAGAAGGCCACTTAGGCAATTCAATTTTAAAAATCAACTACCTTAGGAGTTTGCAAACTGATCGAATAAAGGGAAAAAATAACATTTTATTTAAAATCATGAGTAAGGACAATTAGTCAGAACTGAGTTACTCTATTTGAATTTGACAGTCTAAAGGAATTTCAAGTTTAATCCACGCCGTAAGAGATGGACTGCCACTGCCTTTCCTTCCAGGGAAACCAGAGGTTAATGATTTTTGTCATATTGAGACTAACAGCTAACAATTGCTACAGTTGGCCTTTAGTATTTTATTTGTCCTTTTGAGGTATTCAGAATAGGTGACAATGGCTTGCAGTTGAGAACATATGTAGAGAGACCCCTGTGGCTTATGGAAAAGTTGCTCCATGCTGGTTGGGTGTTTGAAAAAAAAATACAACCAGAGCTCTTTTATGTTCCTCTCCTTAATGAATGCATGAATGTCAAAATGTACCAATGGCCCATTCAGGGGGCAAAGCCTAAGCAGCTCCTTCTTTAAGAACACATCCTGAGATGTAAAATACATTTGCTTAACAAATTAAAATAATGAGATAATTCAATTAGTTTCTTTAAAAAAAAAAAGAGAGAGAAAGAAAAAAGGGTACATCAGGGGATTATTGTAATACAAGAACAGGTCATACAGCACAAAGGAGGAACAAACCAATTTGAAATAAGGTTAGAGTAGTAATGAAGGAATGTACATTGAATCATGGACCGCCATTGTAAAGATATTTACTCGAACCGATAAAATTGTACATCACAGATTCCCCTGTTCTGGCTCAGCCAGCGTTGCACTTTGAATGGACAAGCTAATTTGAGGAAAAGTGCGAGATCTTTAAGAGAAAGGAGTTCTCTTCCTTCCCTGCATGTGTTTATGGCAAGAATCTTTCTGAATTTACATTGCACTGGTCAGGGGTCTCCATTATCAGTTTGCAGGTCTGAGAATTACAGCACAGTAAATCTTTCAACACCTGCAAACTCATTAAAGCTTGGACGGTAAAAGGTTTGGGGCTTTTTTGTGTTCATTTAATTTGATTTTTGCAAGGCCATCCTCACCAGTGATGGCAAATTTCCTCAATTCAGGCAGGGTGGAGAGTGTCAGGAGAGAGAGGATGGAAACAAGGAAAAGGGATTTCAAAAAGCCGGGAGGACTTTCCTCAAGAGAAGCGAGAGGCAGTTGATTGTTTAATAAGCATGTGTCGAATGCTTTCAAGAAGCACGTGAGAAAGGAAGGCAGGGAGAAAAAAAACCCCGAGATATCACAAATTTCATAAGAGGAAATGGAGTTAACACGGAGACATGTACAAACCCAACTGGTTTATTTGTAGCTCTGCTTTTTGCTGTCTGCTTGTACTACTCCTCTAAAGATACCCTACAGCTAAATGAAAAACCCTCCACTCACACTCACTCGACTTCCAAATTAAAAACATTTTACAGGTTAGTAAATCTCCAGCTGAGGTGATGTAGCAAAGAACAGCTGTGAAGTAATTTTGATAATGATGAGAATAATAAGCACATGGCAAGGTTCAGGGCTTTGCTGTTGCAGCTTCAGTGCTCCTGAATAGATAAAAGTGATTAAATACTCCTGATTATCCCTGACCAATATGTAATGGATTTACAGCCCTTTCAATTAGTCAGTATTTGCTTAGGACTCATTATTTTGTCTTTGGTTAAGTAATCAGCCCAGAGACTCATGTTCTGTCTAATTCCTCTGAGCCAAGTGGGTACAGGGCACCTGACCTTTGAAATGGCCATAGCTGGGAGGCAGGAATAACCACTACTCCGGCGGAGACACTGGCTATTCCAGCTAATCCTGACCCCACAGGCCAGATCAATGCACCTTAGTTTGCTACTAATGTCCTTACATCAAAATGATGGTTTAGAAATGTGGATCTATCGCTCCCCCCTTTAGCTGTGCTGCCAGCGGAGCAGTTCGATAGTCCCTATCATAAATAAATCGGGTACCTTGTCCTGAAATCATTACACTGTAACCAACATCAGCTACCGTGGAAATTTATAAAACTTTGGTAGAAGAAGAGGTAGTTAATAACAGTTAGCATTTTAAGCCTTATCAAGTGAGAAACAATTTTACAGTGAGAGGAAGAGGAAAATCAATTGATAATTTTACCAGTTTCCATTATTTCCCACATGAGGTAAACTACTACTAGGTCTTCTGTCGAACCGTGTTTTGATGCCTAAGTGAAGCTATAATAGTCAACAGAACACCAACACATAAGCCAATTGCAAGCAGGAGGATAAAGATAGCCCATGGAAAGCATTGCTTTTTCACTTATTTAATCTCTCTCCCCCAAAAGTGAATATGGCTAGCTTTTAACATAATGGACTTGAAGAGAAACTAAAAAGGTACTTTTTCTCACAGTTATGCAATTGGAGAACTGGGGCACCTGTAAGTTTTCTACACATTTCAGCAAAGGTAACATACAAGTTTGCAAGCTGCTGCTTTGACTTCTCCAACATCCCACAGCGAATGTCAGCGCACACAGACCGGGGCTCTCTCTTCCACCACACACGTATGAAGTTTGTGTAAACAGAGACCAGCAATAAAGAAGCCAGAAAGCTGACCTTTACATATGCTAAACCAAGAACCCCCCTTTTTTGTCCTTAGGAACATTTTTGAATAGTTCAAAGCAAAAATGGTTACTTTATACGTGGGTGTTGTTCTATGCTAAGGCTTTGTACTCTCTCTCTCTCTCTCAGCATGTATGTGTGTGTATATATATGTATATATATAGGTTTCTTTCAGATTTGTCATGATTCCAAGAGCCAAGAAAAAAATAATCTAGAAGAAAAAAAAAAAAAGCAACAATTATTGAGCCCTAATAATGGTCCAAAAATTATGGGGACAATTGATTTCTAATAAAGATGAATAAACCTCATTAGGCACATGAATAGAAATCTATTTTGGTTTTGGGCACCACTTACTGTGAGATGCTGGAAAAGCCACGCTCTCATGATATTTGTTGCTACTTTGGGGAAAATGCCTCTTTTCTTCTGACGCTTTTTGTCCTTGTCCGGGTCGTCGTCATCCCCTGTACCAGGTGAGGCTACACTGTTGTCTAAACCATCTCCTACAACAAAGAGAAAAACAGGAAAGAGGAAACATTTAATGAACAAAGTATAGAAATCAAAAAGTATCATTAATTACCAAGACCCTACCACAGTTTTATTTTGATTTGCTAGATCAGGCACCTACAGTTTCTCATTACATATGAGTGCTGATACAAATATGTAAAAATTAGAAACCATGTCTCTCCAAATACTAATTTTGCATTTCCCACATGCATATATCATTAATTCAATTATAATTGTGTGCTTGACATAATGCAATAGTTCTTTGTCAATTATGAGATTCAATGTGGGAAAACCTGCCACAAGAAAACCCATTCACTGTAAATGCATCCCTGCAACCATTCTGAATACGTACTATAAGTAATCAAGTTAAATGTTCTGTAGTCTATATATTCGAGGCCCTCTGCAGAGGTGGCAGTAACCGTGTCACTGTTCAGCGCACATAACACACTGTCAGATGAGCCCCTCCCTGTAACCATCACCTCCCAGCACACACACACGCACGCACAAACACGTACACCTAGTATGACCCTGCATACGGCATTTGCATGACATGAAAACTTCCACATCTCTGGATCAGTGATTATTATCATTAAAAAAAAAAAAAAGATGCACATCAAGGTAGAGCTCTCACTTAATCAGAACTTTCCATCAACATCTTTCTCTTCTGTGCTTTTCCCTGGCATTAATTGTGCATTAGCAAAAATCATTTACTTTTAACAGTCATAGTTATTTTTTCTTGCCCTCCAGCAAAAATGCCTTGAAAGCCTGCCTGGAGGGCATCTAAATTATGTATCTGAAAAACTCTTCTGGCAAGGCATTGCAGGACCCCTACTTTCTTAAAATTCATACGAGCACGTCTTCCTGTTTTTGGGAAGGCATCAATCAAGAGCAGCAATATATGCCATATTCCTACATTAATATTTGAACTAATAACTTTAAAAAAAGGAAAGAAACAAGATCCGACTTGTGGCATAATCAAATGCAAAATAAATGAAGAATACTGGGACAGCACTGAGACTTTATAGATTGCTGTGTTTTCCTTACACATCATTAGCCCGGAGCCACACGAAAGAGGAAAACAGAGAAGTGGAGAGTTTATGCTCCCTGCTGGTGTTTAAGAAGCCGAGGTCCTGGAAGGACATCTGGGAATTGTGCTGAGACGGTGGTTTTTGTAATTTAAGAATAGACATTCATTAGCAGTAAATGCCATAAATCCCATGCTAAGTAAAAACCTTGTCCAAGAAAGCCTAAAACAATAAACTCTGTGCTCAATGTAGCCTGAGCTAGACGCTCCATAGCTTCCTGAGGAATGCTATAGATTCACGAGCTAATTCCTATAGCCTTGTCTAGCTCTGTAGTGCTGCTAAACGAAATACGTTGCTGCTACATACAGTCCATTTGCTTCAAAACTTGCATTTCAGCTCCATCTTCCCTCCCGTGCCAGATCACCCTTCTTCCACTGCCTCCCCTCTGCAAAACCAACCCTTTTGGACCAGAGAGACAGAAAAAGCCACAGCAAAGAGCTGGCAGATTAATTTTATTGACATTTCCATTTTCACTGCAATGTGATACCCTCCATCACATGGAAGAGATGACCCTCACTATTTACAGACTGACAGGCCACTTCATTACAACCACCCTGCCCCAAGGCAGAGCAGCTCCTTTCCATCTGCCCAAACACCAGAGCAAGACCCCGAAGTCACTGCTCTCTTTCTCATGCGTCTTTTCTTTTTTTTCTTTTTTTTTTCTTCGTTTGTTTCTGTTAACGATAGAGAAAGGAGAGTCAAATCACAGCAAACTAATCGAAGAGCTTACGGAAGCCCTATACGCTGTAAGCAACTGTTCACTTTTGCTAGATGTTGGTTATTTAGAAAGNCGCAGCGCACACGCATGCACACACACACACACACACGCGCGCGCGCACACACACACACACTTTCCACTATGCCAAGGAACTGCTGCAAGGCAAATTCTCACAAACACTAATGGCTTCTGACTGCTCCTTGGCAACCCCAGCATTTTAACCTGGGTGGATATGCTCTCCAAAATACAGACACTGGAGCTATCTCATCAGCTGTTCATGTGACACAGATGGAGAGTGGCTATTAGGAGCCAGGCAATGGGCCTTGGGGATCTGAGGTGCTGTACTGTAGCCTCAGGCAATTTTGAAAAGCAGTACCCGGAGATGGGGGGAAAAAAATCCCTACTGAAAGTGCAAGTTTGAAGTCAGTCAGTCTGTTTGTCTATCTGTCGGGCAGATAAAGATATCTTTGTCTCTTTATGTAAAAGCTATGTGTGTATGCACAGGATGCGTGGAGCTATAAAACTTCCACGCTGCACCATCCTTTCGCACCGCAGGAGCACCAGTTCACTCTCTGTATGGACAAATCCCTGTTTGTCTGCATATACAAACTCTCCTGTTTGTGCGCATCCTCAAGCAGGAGTCACCTACATGCTAAATCAGTGTTTAGACCTTTTGGAGAGGCTGTTAATATCCTGGTTTTAAAAAGCTAATAGCAGCCCAGGCGAGGAAAGTTCAGCTGGAGCTCCCGTTGCCTTCCCACCTTAAGCAGTGGTCGAAATGACAAGAGTCAGTGCTTCCCTATTCTGTTCCATAACCTCCTGAAAGGAAATTCAAATAACGTACCTCCAAAAGACCTCAGAAGACCAATACAGAAAGATTTGTTGCTGCTGGTGAACTACAGGCCCAGTTCTGTTAAGCTCTATTGTCATATCTATAATAGGACTGCAACTGCTCACATTAGTGGGTACTGTTTCCAGTGGCAAGAAATCATAGACGTAGCCCATAACAGACTTTTCCAAGACGGAAGGATTTATTTCTTGGATATGGAGGGCCTGATCCTAGTTTGCTGTGTCCAAATAAACACGAGTTACTTTAAATGAAGAAAAAGAAATTATCAAAAGTGGAATAAAATTGACAGACATGTAAGTCACTCTATGGCAGACTGGACTAACTGTATTTTTAACTGCTGTATGAAGGAGTCCAACTGTAAATCATTTAAACCATCATTACGATTTATTCTGCTTATGTGAACTGTTCATATCCTGATTGGGATGGTAATTCGTAAGAAGAGTAGACTCAAGTCCTAACTTGTATGGAAATTGCAATTATATAAGCACAGTTATCCCAATTTTCTAGTGGGAAATTAAGTCTAGATTTTGGACCACTGACTCTTTCATGTAGCAGCAAAAGAAAATGAAGGGTGACTTTCTCCTGCTTTGCACAATGTTCACTCATTTACTCTTGTCCAAAACACTATCCCTGTTCTAGGAAAGTGGAGAACTCCTAAGGGGCACACTCTTTGTGGAGGTGTCAATGACTACGCAGGATTCAAGCCAGTAGAGAGTTAGGCATATTACCCAGCTTGTTTAAGATTATATCAGTGCTACGTAATAGTCTCAGTAACGCCTATAAAACATGGAGAGAATTTACAAGAAACTTTGCAAAGTGACCCACACAGGGTTCCTTAGAGACCTTCTCTTCTAGGGAAAGGGTTTGCGGAGGAGGCTGAAGATGCAAGTCTTCTTTACGCAGCAAGAAGTTAGGCTTCCACCCTAGCTCTGTGTGCAGGCACACCTAGCATGTGCTGAGGGTTTCTTCCCACGAGATACCTTTTTTTTTTTTTTTTGCATTGAAAGCAAAGGAGACTACCTCTTCTTTGAAAAATACTGAATAAGTGGTTAGAGCAGGGTTTCCATTGCACCATAATTTCAAACTTAACTTGCAGCAAACTGATTTCCTTGGACAGACTAGTTGCTGACCCCAATGTTCATACAGCTAAGGGCTCTTCGGGAAACAGAGTCCAGCCCTACAGAAGACCTCTCCAGCCTTATTGTATCAATGAATTCCTCTTTGACAGTCCTCCACGTTATCAGTATTATCTCAACCCTAGTCCTTGTTTGTGTTCCTCACAAAGACCCAGCAAGAGCTGCAGCAAGTGCTGTTTAGAAGCTGTTCATCTAGTCTTTTCACCATTTGTGAACAGGATGAAAGATTCCCAATATACACAAAATGATAACTGAAAAGGATAACCCAGTCAGGCCAGAGCACAGGAGCTTGGTAACAGCCCAGATTCAAATTCTAGAAAGAGTTTCTATTACCATCGTAACAAGCAGAGCAGTAAGAAAAATGATTTCTAGAAAAATACATTTCAGGACCCAGTGTTTGTGTTTCTTCACCATCACAGGTCCCTTACAGCTTTATGGTTTGTCATGCTAAAGGAGAAGAGAGAAGAGCAGGGGTACCTAAGGCAGGGGGAAGACAAGACTCTTCACCATTTGTCTAAAAATAGTGCAAGAAATATGAAAACCAAACTAAAGGATTCTGAAAATGAAAGCTGCAGTGCACTATGCTGATCTTAAGTAAACTTTTCTACAATCTTTCAGCCCATTATTTTTGATGGAGTAGAATATGTAGATATAAATGCAAAACAAAGAGGAAAATCTGCATGCAGCTGATGTTCACAATTTGCAATTATTTGTTTGTACTTATAATGTGTCCATCTGGACACATAAGTATTGCAAACCATTATTAATAAGGATGTTCAACTTAGTAATATGATCCACATCACCAGCGGAGAAAAATCTGAAAAATCTGGTTAATTACCACTGCCAAAAAGCTGGAAAGAGAAGTGTTTGAATACGTTTTGAAGATAAGACAGTCTGTGCTGTAGGGAGGGCTAATAGACAGGGAAGGTCAGCTCCAGAATCAAAGACCCTTCAGGAGAACTCCTTATCTCCATTCCACCCTGTTAAATTTGTCAGGCGTTTAGCCTTACAGCTTCAGCAGATCACAGCTCTTTGAATGAAGTGCTGGCTGTGGGCTTTCTTTTTTCTCCTCTTAATGATCACTGTTCATGGAGGTTGACTTAGTCTCCTCACACCACAGAAGCAAAACTTATCTACTGCATCTTACTGTCTAGGGAAACTGAGTTAGGATAGGTTATGGATGGCAAACCTGGGACTTTGAAAATGACAGACAGTTCAAGTGGGCATCCCAGCTTAGAGCTGTGCCATCGCCAGCAGTGCTCTGCCAGTCCGTGTGCTGATTTTGCTGAGTTACTTGACTGCAGGAAGAAAGGAGCTGTCAGAGAAGCTGTTTAGGCCTGACACAGGCATCCCAGGTTGACTGGTGTGCTCAGCCACCACTTGCCCCATCCTAGAGTGTGGTTTCCTCAAGTGGGCTGCTGTAATCAGCCCCCTGCGTTCCCTCCCCTTTTGTGTCTCTGAGACACCAGACACTTCTCATGGTACTATGTCATACGTTTCAGCGAGCATCTCGTAGAGGAAGAAAGGTTGGACGCTGGTGCACTAAAAGGAACAGGAAGACTTCAGACATACAGCACTACCATCTCTCCTCCTACAGAAGATGTTATTCTTTTGCCCTTCTAGCAGCAGGGAGGAGATAAGAGCTGGCCCTCTCTCTGCTGCTCTTTTAAAAGATCTTTTGCTTTCCAGAATATAACCCAGCAATTCCACTGGGTTCATACTGTAAGGATGACATGCACAAATTTCACACAAGCCGGCCATTAATAACTCTTGTAAATTCAAATAGGAAGAAAAGGAAGAGAACTTAAGCCACTGTCAGACCTCACCTACAAAGCTATTCTACCCGATCTAATCACATTTTAGCATAGTTTGTTGCTCAGGAGCGAGTCCCTATTGCCATCTGGCAATATGTGCTAAAGGCTTAAGGAGTTGCATGGTATCTGATATCTAAAGAGTATTTACAACAAGAGACAGAACAAAAACTGTTCTATTTCTGGATAGGCAGCTTTCTATAATCACTAATTTACCTTATTTTCTAAAAGTCATTTACAAATATTATATTATTTACTCAAAGATAGGAATGACATTCCAGCTATGTTATTGGTATAGTTACGCATGCTATAAAACTGGTGATTCAAATCTTTCAAAATTATTTGCAGAACTGTAATGTTTCACATTTCTCCTTTTCTTACTTTCGTGTCCAAAAATAAGAAAAAAGACTGGCTTTTTGTGCCCTTAATTGTCCCTGTTTAAAGCTCATGTTTATTTGTGAAGTGAATCGAGAATTCTTAGAGATTCTATTCAAAAGCCAACAACATATTTTTTCTGGCTTTTTAGAGAGAAAACTAAGAAACGGTTTAAATTTTAAGCTCTTTTACATAGCCAGGACGTTCGCGGTTCGCTCATTATAATCCAACATTTTTTCACTTCAGGTGAAAAAAAGTGTTCCAATGCAGACAAGGGGAACAGTAAAGCAACCTGCTAATTACTGATCTCTCTTACGTTCCTGCTGTGCTAAACTGTCCGGACATGTTGAAGTGAAATTTTTCTGCGATTTTCAAGTGACTAGTTCATGGCCCACTGCCGTGGAGTGCAGGAGAAGGGATGAAATGCTTTAGTTTACATGCAACATTTACTAACTGTGTGGGTTTTCCGACATTAAAGAGGGGACAGTGACCCATGCCACCTTTTTCACACTCAAAAGAGCACTGAAAAAACAGTCTTCATAGGCTTACCTCAGGCTTCCCTGGCCCTTAACACCCTCCCCCCAGGGTAGGAGCAGAAAGGGAAAAAAGAAGGGATTTTATGCTCCTTTCTCTTCAACTTTTCAGGCGGTATAAGCAGCATTTAGCAAATTCAGCCTCCAAATGGCTCCAAATGCTCTGAGCTGCAGGGGCTCATCCTTTGTTAGCCTCCCTCTATTTACACAGGATTTACGCAGGCTCTCCACTGAAGAGACCACATGTTTCTGACAGAAAGCACTTCCATTCACACTGCATCAGGCAACAGGATTGTAACCACTGCAGCTTCACGCTGACCTGAGATTAGGGATTTCAGCAACATTGAGATGGTAACAATCTGCTAACTAACGAAAATTATCCATGGAGAACTCTGCTGCTTACTCCAGTTAAAACTACCGTGGCCAGATAGATTAGGTTACTTAAAAGGGCAATTAAGAACTAGCTACTGTCAAGAATATGCGTGTCCATCTACAAATAACATACACACACAGAAAAATATCAGCAGGGGAAAAAAAAAAAAGAAAGAAAAAAAATATCAGACTGCAGCTTGGATTAAAACAATTTCACCCACTGGCTGAAGACATAAAGTGTAAAAACAGACAGATGGACACATATGTAAATGTGGCTGCATTTGTTTCTCTGGAGCTGGCAAGTTAGTAATAACAGTATAGTTTAATAATTTATTTTCCATGGTATTTTCACACTGGTTAACTGGGCAGCGGCAACATCCACGCAGAACTTCAGGCGCAGAATAACTCCTATCTAATTGCTACTGGGGTAAACAAACGGAACCAAGCGACCTCTCTTGGCTCTACCTACAAAGACTCGGTCCTGGAACCAGATATCAGTCTGGGGATTTTTAAAATTTAGTATTTTTTTCCTAAACTCACTTTGGCCAGTCAGGATTTCTGCACTGAGATTTTTTCCAGATTTAGTGTTTGCGTCGGTGTTTTTCGAAATGGATTACACGCACACGAGCACAACAAATGTTGCTGGTTGGAGCTTGTGGTTTTTTGCTCAATAGCCCTTCATGGGGCAAAAGAAAATTAGTTGGGAACACAGGGCCAGAAAGCACCACACAGATTCAGTTTTTGATGCGTTTTATTTTGTCGTCTTAATTCGGTGAATTCTTTTGCTTCTGCAGCAAAGAACCAAACAATTTACTTCTGTAATAGTAACTCATACATGCATCCGATAAGCACGTAAAAAGTACACCGTATACTCTAAAGTTCTCCATAGTATATCATAATAAAGCTCTTCTGGGCACTCAATGATTCATTTTTAGTGATCTCTCAAATGCCCTTACCCACAGTTAACACTCAGATTTTATTAAGGAAGAAAGCAGGGACAAATGTCCACTTAAGTCCCAGCTCTCAAATTCAACTCTGCTTGCGCTGCAGTACCTAAAGCTAAAGCTTCTTTAATGTTCTATTCACCTCCCCTGTGTGGCATTTCTGCTAACACAGAGTTCACAATCTTTCAGCCCCAAACACAGAAGGCTGCTATCTTCAAGTCATCCAAGGAATGTGCCAGATACTATCATCTCCCCTGCAATACAAAGAACCAGAAAGAGGCAGAGACCAAAAGGAGACCGTACCGATCAGGTTACTAAAGTCCAGAAAGTCTTTCCCAGAATGCTAAATGTTAATCTTTGAACCAGCAAATGTTATAATTAAGATCCTTGTAGTTGGAGGAAATGCTAGCTCCAGAAGTCAAAGGTACAGCCATTTGAAGTTGTACTTTTTTGCACGTTTATCCTAATCTGGCACCCCTCATGCTGGCACAACCGCCATCGAGCACTTTGTTCTATTCAAGCAAAATTATCACTAATGGCAGTTGCAGCTTTGCCTGAGTAAGGAGTGTAAGACCAGATCCTTGTCTTGTTCACACAGAATTGCAAGCGCTGCACAATTCCAGAGCAGATATACTCATTAAAACTTGTGGTTTATGCTGATTTATGATGCTCTTCTGTTTAAAAGTGGAACTCACTTTGTACCTCACCAGGAAAGTGTTCCCTGCACTTGTTTCTACGTGGTTTTCACTTCAATTCCCCCCTCCCCACCTCAGCACAAGTTGGGAAGTTTACTCCCTGGTTTTGGCACCTAAGCTGAAGGAAAATGTTATTAAATTAGGTTTAAGTATTTTGTCTGCTTCGGTAATTACTTTGCAGTGTGAATGTAAATAGCTGTTATTCTGTTTAACTTTTTCATCCTTCTAAATGCTGTCACACAAAATGTCCTTGTGCTGCAGTCTAAATGGAGTTCTTTTTAAATCGCTTTTTTTATATATTTTTAGAGAAATATTTTTAGCATTCTTATAGTAATTCTGACAAGAATACCAGCTGCAGACTTTGGCTACAGCTGAGACAACAATAACAAGTCATTAAAGAAATCAGGAGACAAAAAACCTTTTTTTTTTTTTTGCCTAAAGCACATCTTTAAGAGACCATTTTCTTTTTTCAGTTCTCTATCCCCATTGGAGTAAGCGGGATAGTGTTTTTAGTTTCTTCAATCAACTATACTGAAGATAGTATACATTAAAAAGCCGTATGTTATTTTAAGTACCATTTCTTATTTGCTATCCTGTTATTTTTGCCATTAGAATAATATCAAATGTGGGCAAAATAGCCAAGTTCAATTAAAATTCTACCTGCAGTTGAAGTTAAGTAATTACTTAAGTTCAATAGTACCTCATCAATATTTAACCTTTAACATTTTGCAGTTGTTTATATATAGCAGAATGTGGAGAACTTTAAGTAGATGACGGCTAACGTCCTGTACTGTTCTTCTTCATTAAATCATGAAGGTAGTTTCTTTAAGAATAAAAACGGCTTTTTTTTGAAAAGGAAAATAACCATCAGAGCATCTCAATTTTCCTTACATCTGTTACAAACTTATAAGCTGTGAGATATTGTAATGTTTTGCAGTTCCCCTTAGACAACATGCTGTTGGACACAACTGCTTGTTTGGGAGACATCTCCTAAAATGATGCTCACTGATACAGCAAGAATCCACGTACTGGCCACACTAGAAACCTCTCTTTTCAGGGTTATTTAGCTATTAAAAAAGCGCCAGCTGAAATATTGCATACAAGCACACATTCATAGGATTTTTCATTATTTCCAAACAGAAGTTAGAACTAGAAATGTAACACACATTTATTCCTGAGAGATACTAAATTAAAAGCTTCAGTTATTAAAAAGGACATTTGTTAGGCCACAAGTCCAAAATTCTCATTAGTCTGTTTTAAGATGTATTACAAAAAATGGAGGATGGCTGAATGCTTAAAAAAAAAAAGATGTTTTAATAGAAAAGTGTCAAAATGAACCATAAAAGCTTTTCCAGGTGATAAAATGTACACAAATGTGTATGTTACATAAAACACAAATAAGAGTACCGTCTCGATATGCATTCACAAACACCTGAGGGGCATCAGAAATGATGCTTGCTGTGAATGCATAGTCCAGAAAAAATAAAAATAATAAAAAAGAACTCCAAACTTGGCAAGTCTTACATACCATAAGAGCTCCAACACCTATGCACAGTAGGGTGGATTAACCCGCTGGGTGCTGCGGACATATATATGCACCTCCTCCTAAAGTGTTCATTTGGCTGGCAGTCTGGAAAATGCCAGAATGTGAAGGGTTACGTGGGAACACTGACAGTCTGCTCTTGTAGGTTTAAGTTAAAACCTGTACTTCAAATATAGCGTGCCAGGTATTTGGAAACATAATTAATACTCTTTATAAGCGGTATGCTATTTGGTGCTCTCAACAAAGGGCTCAATCCAGCGCTCGCTCCCACTGGTGAATCACGCTCCAGCCCACAACCACGTGCTTTGGATCTGCCTGTATTTACTTTCAGGGTAACATTTTTCAGGAGTCTTTTTCTCCAAGAAATGTTGTAAAGGTAAAGTATAAACCATCTATACCCGATCTGCTATATATATATATAGGATGCCTGAAAGTGGAAAGGCCTGAAAAGTTTTGTCTTTCACGTTCAGCAGGCAGATAATGAGAGTAAACATTTAAGAGCCGAAGTCCCTAGTTAGTCCCTGCTAGTTTCTCAGAGCCTGGCTTGAGCCATGAGGGAAGATACAGTTAAGAATATCCAAATGCCTCAAACTGGAAGAAGCAGCAAGCATAGAGACGCGAATTCTGGTCAGAAAATTTCAACTGGTTGACAAAAAAAAAAATCCCCAAAACCCCAAAAGAGATCTTTATGATATCACAAAGGCTTACAACCAAGTTATTTTCTCCCACCTTACAGTTTTACTGGATTGTTTCCAGTAAGCAGATAATATCGTAAAACAAACAAACAAGAAGGGAAGGCCATGGCCTTCTCTTCTCTCTGCACCCAAACTATCCCACAGAATACTTTGGAACTGCTTTAAGTGATCAAAAGAACTGATAGAGCAATGCATCATTTCACAGAAACATGGGGGGAAAGTGTTTGACAAAAGTTTCCATTAGTTTGATTTAGAAAATAAGGAAGCATAAAAATAGCAAAACCACAGGGCACTGACTTGTTATAACACTGTTTGCCTAAAAGTTCACAGCACAAAACTAAAAAGCACAGGCCCCCACTCTGACACCTGATGCTTTGCTTTTCTGGTCATAAGCCCGTAATTTCATTTCAAGTCTTTCATTGCAGCAGAAAGTGTTGCAAAAGACAAATATGCAGTGCCTACAAAGTCTTCCCAGACTGGTTTGTGTCCCTGAGCTCTTCCTAGGGAAGGACCTCACAAGTTGAGCTCCAGAGAACTTCCATCACCCCACTCCTCCCTTCAGAGGAAATTGGGCTGGTTATACGTAGGAACCCCAAATGAAAAACCTGGCAGGTTACAAAACTTCTGTTCATTCAGATGGGTAAAACTGAGTTTCCCCCCGGACAGGCTGTTCACCTAGCCACTTAGAGAACTGACATGTATGCCATAAGATCAGCTATAAGCCCCACCAATCAAGTAGCAGTCTGGGCTAAACGTGCTGATGCAGCAAATTTCCAGGTCTTGATCACACTAGGCAGGGGAGTCATTCTTCTCAGTGATAAAGTCACTGAATGCACTCTGGAGGAGATAAAAAATTAAGAACTGGCTGACTTTGCACCATTTGAGTGAGGTATTCACCGCTGACCCAGAACAACAGAATTGTCACCAGCTAGGAATCACCATAGACATGGTCATCTCTGACTCCTTACTGCAAGGCTGTTCACAGGAGTCATTTCTCAGCTGGTTAGTGGCATCAATCCGGAAACTACGGTGTTTGAATGCATTATGCATTAGAAGAAACTTCACATGGTCGCTCCATCCCTCTCTTTCTCCCCCTTCTCTTAAAAACTCTGTGAAATGATGCCAATGAGAAGGCTCAGTAGTCAAAAAAAAAAAAAAAGGCAAAAAAGCAAATAGGATTTCAGCAATTAAGATTTGCCTCGAAGACATTAACCTCCCTTTGCAATTTTATATTTTAAGATATTTTTACCTGTGTTTTACTGTATCAGCTTTTAAAACTTACCAGAGATTTATGCAGCAGCTAAGAACTGAGATGCTAATAGTGTTGGAGCATTATCTAACACAAGGTATTCTATCCTCTTTTCTGTTATTGGCTCAAAAAGTGACCTTCAGTAAACTTTAGGGATAAGGATTTTCAAAAGTGCTCAAATGAGCAAGGAACAGAGCTTTCAATGAAAACTACTTTCAAAGTAATACATAATATACCTTTTGATAGTAATTGGTGGTGGTTCTTAGATAAGTGAATCTTATATATCATTACCTTTAAAGACAAACATGTCAATGCACTCCTGTGCTCGTTTGAGCGTTACATTTTTTCAAGTCTGAGTATGGTTATTGTTCTTACTAATTCATCTTCATCTCTAAATGCATATCTTAAAGAGAACATGCTTTCTTTACATCCTGAAATACTTCGCTAGAAGGCAGGTTCTTGGACATAAGTACTTGTGATCAAAATAGATGCACAAGGACATCTTGTTTCTTTTCTCCTTCAGCTAAATGGCAGTATTTCCATTTACATTACTAGGAGCAAAAGCAAGTCTTAGTGCTGCAACTTCACTAAAGAGACCACACAGATTTTTGTATCTGCGACTGATCAAAATCGTGAATTATGAACAATATTGTCATCCAGTCTTTACCCAGCTCTGGTTCCTGTGGCATACATGGGAATTTGTTCTGAGAGACCAAATGAAAAACTAAGATTTAACATTTCCCATTTCTGCCTCCGCTGAACTCAATGACGAAACATTCTCTGGACCTCAGTCTTCACCTGCCGCACAGGTGGTGTTTCTGATGACACACAGAGCGAGCCAGTTTTCCCAGGGAGAAGGAGAAGTGCTCAGAGGGACCGGGACCTGCCCACGTGACCGGCCTCTCTACAGTGAGGACACTTACATGAGCACCAGTCCTGCACGTCTGGATGGAGATAACTTCTTGGATCTCAGAGGGCAGGAAAGAATCATCACACAGAGTGCGGGTCTGAGGCTATTTTTCCAAAATAAGAAATGCTAATGTTCATAATTCATTTATGAAGCACTAATGAGGCCCCTTTTTCAACCCCGTTTATTTCTTCCAAAATAGATTCATCTGGACAGTGGCAAGAGAAGCTAAATCAAGAAGAAGAGCAGGCCATCCTTTTCTCCTCAACCAGTGCTGCTTTCTAGTACCCATCGTGGCTTTTCCCACGTGTGGTAAAGGTTCAGTAAATAATGGAAGCCTGGGCCCTGGCCATTGATGCTTCACTGATTGTATGTCCTTAGCAGCACCACCCCACCTATTACCGTGGAATTAATTGACAATACTACTAGTTGTACCAAAAAAATAAACTAATTGGTCCCTCAGGATAGCTAGGTGCTTTGGAAGTCTTTTTAACAAAAAGAAAAAATTATCTCCCATAGTGATTTGCCAGCCTTCCTATACTCTATCCAGCACATTGGGACTTCTAAATTACATACTATAATTGACATCAAATATCTGTCCCATCAGTGAATATCTTTATTAGCATCAAAATCACTCACAACTAGTGTTCCTCAATGTTATTAAACAGAACTTGTTCTAGGTGTTGCCTTACTAATTAGTCAGGATGAGCCCGAGGAAGAAAATCTGGGTCATGTTAAATTAATTGGAATGAGCATGAAAATTAGCAGAGCAAACTGCATCAATTTTCTATAGAGAGCCTTTCTTCATGTTGAGAATAAAAATGGATATTATGAGGCATTAACCAAACTGCCTTCTGTGACTGCCAAGAGGTGTGTTACAGTAGCCCAAAAATATCATGCTCACAGATTTTCAGAAGTTAATGAGACATTTCCAGGAATGGTAAATACATGGTATTAAAATGGGTGTGCCTCTTATGGGAAAATGCCAAGTCATTTCATGTTTATTCAGGCATAACAAGCTCCTCAAAATGAGCATAATTTAAGAGGTGAATAGTGCAAAGAGGGCTAACATTCAACTAATTTTCCTTAAGAAAGAAAAGATTAAATTGAACAAAAAATGAATTAAGAGGTTTACAAATCAACAAGTCAACCATCAGATTGCAGCCTCTGCTCAGTATATTCTCATCAGCCCCTGCCATGAAGTTTTCAAAAAATGTCCCGAAGGCAGGGAACAAAGCGAGCAGAACTGATTACAGCCACACTCACCGCCTTGCTGTCTAAACTCTGTTTGGCTTCCTAATGAGCTCACTAAAAACCTAATTCATCTCCCATAACCCTTCTCAGCCCTCCTTGAAATTCACCATTATGGAAATTACAGATGAAACATTTACAGGCTGTGTTCAAATTACTGCTTCTTCAACAGGCAGGTCCCTGACCCTCACAATGAACACAATAGAGGTATGTCCGGCATGAAACCACTCGAGCCACAGCCTATAGAATAAAGAGGCTCAGGAAGGTTAAGACTTTTTCTCATGGTGACAATGATTTCCGCATTAATGCTTTCAGTTCCATGAATATGGGAATTTTGTGGGTTTGACAGTATATCAAATACAAATTGTAATTCAGAAGGGGAGAAATGAGTTGTACTGATGACAAATAGCTGAAATAGGCTAATGTGAATTCCCAGCCTGTTCAGGAGGAAACTCCCTCAGTTCCTCATTACATGAAGTCAAAATGATCCTCACGGCACCTAGCCTGTAACTGGAAGATTACTGAATTGATGGATCCTTAGTTTAAAATGCAGCTGTTTTATTCTGCTTTAGTAATTAATTCTTTTTCCAATACCATATTGATTAAGCGTAGACCCTGATAAAGTTCAAACTGAGAAGAATCTCTAGTGGCTTCCTTAGTTGCTCCAGAGACTCAATGAAAACTTCCTACAATTCCACCTGCCTCCTCAGAGTGCTGATCCAATGAACAGAACAGTTTTTTTCTCATAAATTAGTTAGGCCATGTGGAGCTGTATTAGCTGATCGTTGCTTTTGTCTCTCTACTTGCTGACTTGCTTTTCACTTTTGCTGTCCTTTGTGCTGTCACACACAAAGTCGGAGTGCAGCTGCCATGCTGAACCCAAACCAAGGTAAAGAACAATTCGTACAAACTACATTTTTTTTCCTTCCCCACTTTATACAGCTGCAACTCCCTGAGCAGCGCTGCACTCAATAAGGCCTCCTGGGATCCAACTAGCAGAGAAATCCGTGCTGAAGCATGCACTCGTTCTGGGGGACTAAAGGGTGTTGGGGGGGCGGTGGGAAGGAGTAACCTGTTTTCTTCAAGACTGCTCCACCTTTTGGGATAGAATATTTGCTGCCTTCTTCTTAGCAGCCAAAGATCCTCGTATTATCTCGTTTTGACTTTAAAAAAAAAAAAAAAACACAAAACAAACAAAAAAACAAAACCCATACAAAAAAACCCCAAGCCCAAGCTACACAACCACACACATAAAACACTACAGCCACTTGAGACAAGAAATCACCACTTCACCTATAACAAGTGGGATGTGGGTCCTTGTTGACTAACAGTCAGCCCGTGGCTGTCCATGAATGACCACTGCAAACACAGCAGCATATTACAAGAAGCAGCAATCACCAACACGATGCTTCTTTTCAGAATCACCTATATTGGAAAATCCGTACTTGTGAGTTAAAATAACAGAAAGTTTCTCAGATTACTGCCAGCACAAAGGATTTTCTTTTCTACAAAAGTCAGGAATACGTTGGTCTGAAAATATTCCCATCACTTTATTAATATTATTTCTTCCCCAACCTACCTCAGCCCTTCTCCTCCTCCTTCCCTTTCCCACCACCTGAAAAAGGAACAGCTGATGCTTTCTGTGTCTGCACACTACAGTTCATCACTTGAACCTGTGTGTCTGAAGGGTAACGTGCTGTATATACTGGTTTCCAGACCACTGGTAACAAGTGGTCTACAGAAGCAAATGATCTGAGGGAGTGGCAGGCACATCAGGTGTTAGCAATCCTTGTTCAGGTGACTTATTAGTTAATAAGACTACTTAAAGGCTAAGGATCTCATTCTAATTTCATGCTGTCTGAGGCCCCTGACTTAACCTCTGCTTTCCCACCAAGGTGAAAGCAAGTTGGTTTTTCACATTTCTTTGGGAGAATCTGCTCAGATTTGGCTCATTTGATTTGTATCTGAAGCGCTACATAACCAGGCGGGCGCAGGGACGGTGGTGGGCAGCCTCTGCGCGTGGTGGGCCAGGACAGATAATGGCATTCCCCACCTTCAGAGCATTCTTCCTTGGGGCGAAAGGTCACCCTTCACAGATGTCTCCAGCAGACACACAGTTGTCAAAAGGTTGCATCATGCGATGCATGCAGTCACTGCTAACAATGCAGTGTTCTCATCCAGATACGTAAACACATTGCACTTCTAAATAATTTCCTTGTTAAGAACAACTTGTTTTTTCCCCCCGAGTTTTGTTCAGTTATCAAAAAAAAACAACGTAAGGAACACTGAGAAAAAAAAACAGTCCGCTCCCCCTTCGCCAATTCACGACTTAAGTATTCTATTTTCCTTTTCTGTCAGGCTATTCAGCACAAGAAGATGCTTCTGGTTTATTCCTGAAAAAGAGAAATAAAACCACCATATCCCAAAACGTCTAACAGCAAAGCATATAGTTTGGAGGCAAAAAAAGCACCCATTTGGTGAGATGGGAGATAGTAAGCTTTTTGTCAGGAAGAGTTACACAGCCAGAAAAATTCCATGAAGAAAATTCTGTTCAGCTTAATATAGCCTATGTTAATTTCTTGCATTTAAAAGTAACAAACAAACATGCACTCTGTATGCACAAGTGCAAAAAGGAAAATTATGTGTGTTCATGTATTTGTTCTGGTTTCTGGTGCAGAAAGTTCATTTCTTGAGGAGCACTTCAGAAATAATAGGTCCTACTTGCTACAGTAGCTCGTTTTTTTTAATTTCCAGTGCCTCCAGATGAATAGTATAACAAAGATTTCTTCATTGTTGAGGACAGTTACTCTAAAGCAGCTTGAAGCTATCACACACAATACAAAACAAGTAATTTCGTTCTAGAATGGATTCAAACAAGCTTATCAGGATTGTTATCTATTTATAAATTATATATTTAACAGTAAAGTAAGACAGACATGGCTGGAATGTTACACATGGGGAAACACGATTAGAGATATGCTAAATTACTCAACCTAATCCCAAGCAATAGAATCTTAAGGGCACTGGGAATTTCTAGAAGAATTAAGCATTATATGTTGTAAAAAGCTCAATTAAATACCCTTAGAAATCAAGCAGATGTCCTTTCCGATCTGCCTGCAATATGTAGGCCTCCCAAATGCAGAATGTTTGCCTCTCTAAGCATACCTCTTCTGCTCATGCCTTTAGCCACTGAACCTATGGAAAGCACACTTTCAAAATTAAAAAAAAAATCTTCTTCAGTGCTTGCCTGTCTCATATTTCATACACTTGGCCATCTTGAATTATTAGGAGTCAATGAAGATACACATTCCTAAAAACGGCTGCAGCTTCATTGGTCTAATCTATGAACTTTAAAGACCTTCATTTTATGAGCTTTCCTCGGGGTAGGTATTTCAGTGTTCTAAAAACAGGGTTATGGACTGTTAAGTTAAGCACATGTTCTGCATCAACATTTTAGTTTCAGCAGGTTATTTGGTGCCAAGTTTGCCAGTTAGTATCATCAGTCCCAAAATATGTGCTTATTTGTTTTAGCAGGTGTTTTGAGAACTGCACAGGACAGGAGAAAAGCACTGTTAATATATTCATTTAGTATCTGCCCTTAATTCTGAAAATGCCCTTACCCTTCCCTCAGAAACATGACAAAATTTCACATCAGGTGTTTAAGACACAAACAGATGAAGTTGAAAAGGAGTGCAAACCAGTATTTCTGCTATTTCACCAATCTGATGACTTGTACGCTCATTTCTGTTGTGCATTATTTCTCATCTAGTAATCACAGACCTGGATTTACATGTGGTATGACCCATCCACTTACAGAAAACTACTTTTTATTGTGCAACTGACATTAACTGTAGAAGAAAAAAGTAAGGCTGAACCAAAAAAACGATACCCTTTAGATAATGAAACATAGCCAGGGACTTTCACTCAGCCTGTTCTTCTGAAGAGCATTTGTTAGCGTTTGCATCAGAGGACGTACAGGGAGAAGAAAGGAAAACAATCTAAAACCAAAATTACCTTACCCACATCAGTCATTCCACAGAACCAAAATAATAGTTTCCTCTTAAAAATGAATAGCAGCAAATCATAACAATAAGATTTACACGCACACATACATGCTGCTCTTGCATTTGTGGGTCAGTCGAGATGGTGCCTCACAATTTTCACAAAATCCACACGCACCGATACACACTTCTTGCAGGTGTTATCTCAGACTTGGTCTGCTGAGAAGCGAAGTGAATCCCCACAGCGACGTTTGAAGGTTTAAAAGCTCATTTTTTTGTTTCTAAATGCCTATGAAAACATTGCCTGTGCTCAGAGGCCTTTTAAAACAAAACCAAAGCTTTTAAAGCTTCAAAAGCGGTCATGGGAATTTGCTCATCAGGAGGGAATCCTAAATGAAGGCCAAGATTCAGTGGATTCCCCTGGACGTGACAAAAGCCATAGCCTGTCTGCAGATCTACCGTTTCTTATAACGGATGCGGACTGATTCAAGGAAAACCTGACAAACCTTTTTCCATGCCCTACATTTTACAAAATCTACTTTTAAAAGGTTTAATTCTCTCCAGTTATGTCCTATTATTCTCTGCCATATTATTAAAAAAAAAACCAACAAAAAAAACAAAAAAAACCTCAAGAAACAAAAAACCACAAACCAAAAAAACACCAAGAATAAACAAACAAAAAAAAAAAACCACCAAAAATACCCTACCTTCATGGATACTTGATGTAACTAAGAAAAAGACCCCCCCCAAAGTCATCAACTTCGAGAAAAAAAAAAAAAAAAAAAGGAGTGGGGAGGAAAAAAAAAAGCTAAGCTTAGACCTTCTATTGTTATACCCTCAAATATGTACAAGACAGGAAGGAAACCAACTGACAGTTGCTTTTTAATATGAGAGATGATTTACAGAAGGAAATATTCTAATGCTCTAATGTTAAAGGCCTAAACTACTTTGAAAAACTTTTGTTTTTTAAAGCATCAATGTTTTCTACCTATAGCAGTCTAAAAACAAGGTAAGAAATTCCTACTAAGTTGTTTAAAAGACTGCTATAAAAAGGCAGCAAGAAAGTAACATTTGAGTAGATCAAGGCTGCTGAATCAGTTATATAAAGCATAAGAAGCCTGCTGGAAATCAAGTCTTTCTTCTGAAAGTGTGAGATACAACTTTTACTCAGTTTTAAGGTGAAGCACACAAGTAAAAAAAAAACACAAACCAAAACACTACACTTTCACCTGATATTAACAGCAACATTCCTGCCCACTGTGTAACTGACATTCTCCCTTTTCTTTTGGATGCAATAATCTCATTTCGCTCATACAAGTTACACCCCGCTCCCATGAAACAAGACAGACAACTCAAGAACAGCCAATCAGCATTGAGAAGGCAGAAGGGCAGAGGGCGTTATATGTTTGTGGGTTTGGTTTTTTTTTTGTCTTCAAAAGCAATATCCTCCTCAAATGATCTAAGATAAAACGAATCATGCTATAACAAACAGCTGTTGGATGGAAGACTGGAACAGGAGACCAATACATGGATCCTCCACTGGACATCTGGCCATGCATGGGTCTATCCTGCTCATTACAACCGCAGTTGGAACTGGGACCCTTACAGCCAAGAGTGCAAGCAAAGCACGTCCAAGTGAAGTGTTCAGGGGTTTCCCTCAACTGGAGGGTGCTCTTCGCATAGTTTACAAATTATGCGCTAGACAAGTTCTCAGTCTCTGAAGAACAACTGAACCTTACAAGGAAATTCTCTAAGGAAGCATGTAAAATGTTTATATGTGAATAAACAAGGAAAAAATATATATACACACACGCACGCATCCGTACTAAGAACACAAGCAGTTCCTCTGAGCTCAGGTAAGGCAGTCAGAAAATAACATGAGAAACAAACTCAAATCTATACTCTCTGATTACATGAAGACAAATTATATAGAAATAAGATTTTTTTGCTGCACAGACACACCAAAATTGAATCAATTCTGTTTTCAAATATACAGACTGTGCTCCCATCAACTCCCACTGAAGTCAGAATTTGACCTGTTGTGTACTTTACATTCACATCAATGAAGTCAGTAAAAATGCAGAAAATTGCTTTAGAAAGATGTAAAATTCTTTACTAGTTCTAAAAAAAAATAAAAATTTTTTAATATTTAAAAAAAAAAAAAAAAAAAAAAAGGACAGCTTACTTCTTTTAAACAAACCAGATTGATAGCCATTTGGAAGAGCTTAAAGGAGGGTTAATTGGCATACAGTAAACCCAAATTCTGACAGTGTGGACTTCTAGCTAAAATGACATTCTCTTTGGTGGTCCTAGGACTGTAGGATTAGTTTACAAGAAAGCAGAGAGGGGTCTGAAACCAAACCCTAAATGTCACTGATGAATTACCAGATTAAAAAGGCCTGACTATATGAAACATATTCCTGCCCAAATTTAGATTCAGAAGAGAAAAGAAAACAACAAAAAGGGCCAAATCTGTAGTTGAGTTCAAGTTATAGATTAATAGAATGAATGAAAGATCTTTAAAAAAAAAAAATCAATAAAGCCCTTCTTTCATAAAACCTTGCTCATAGAACTATATGCCAAACTATGCTCAAAGCTGGGAATATGAACTGCTAATAAGATCTAATTCAGGGAAACAATTAGGATAACCAATTCACAGCTAAATGAAAGTGCTTCATCTATCACTGCAGCTGTGCACTACAGAAGACTTTCTAGAAATGGATAAGGTAGGGTGAATGTCACTATTCCAAGACAGAAAACCAAACAGAACAAAAACAGGCTCATACACAGTGATTAGCTATCAACAAGGTCTGAGTCAAGTCACTAAAGTAAGTTTGTGAAGTTCAGATATGGTCACTTCAACACAGTGAAAGAAAATGGTAAAAATCTATAAGTAATTAAAATCTAAGAAACATTCAACACTAATAAGATAATCTTTGTTATGTCTTTTTTTAACTAGAAAACTGCACTGTTGCTTCTCCCTTGGACTGAAGTATGAGTACTGCAGTCATCTTTCCCTTTTTAAATCCTTGCACATGAAAAGGGCAGAAGACCCAAAATTGTAAGTCAGCTGAGATGCTAACGCAGATCAGCCTATCCCTGTTTCTCTGAAACGAAAGACTTCTATATGGATTAAGTATTTCAGTAACCTCTAAATCAAAATTTAATTTTGTAATACTTTAAACTTATGGAATCTACCATTTTACACAAAATGGATAAAACACTGCTGAAGAAAAATAAGAGTATTAAAGCAAAACATTAATTAGGTCTAATGCTACTCATCTAGAAATATGTCTAAATTTACCACACATTAAAAAAAAAAAAAAGCAAAGCTTTATGAACCAGGATTTTTTTGTTACTCAAATACACTTCACATGGTGACAAATATTTTGCACAAAATACATGAAGTGTTTGAATGCACAAAATGAAACTTAAGTGCATGGACTCGGAAGCACATGAAATCTAATCAAAAGTCTATGAAGTTAAAACAAACAAAACTTACCAGCTTTCTCTTTAAGGAAAATATTTACAGTTCAGGGCTAGAATGAAAGTGTCAATTGAAAACATAATTAGGAAGTTTTCCTTTTAGCATTTTTTGAGAAGGAACTTGTAGAATTCCTATGTATTACACGGCTGAAATGCTGACAGAGAACACAGTTTCTGGAATGACTTTCAGGTGGATTATTCACATTTGCATGAACTATCTGCTTCCTTCTACCTGGTATTTCATCATTCCAGCACAAATCCTACAAAGGCTGAGGTGGTCAATGTTAACCTACTGTGGGCCTCTATTTCAATAACAGGACTTGCAATATACAAAGTTAAGCAACGTATAAGTCTTTGCCAGACTGAGGTCCTATCTTTGGTTCTCATAGGCACTTCTGAAAATGGAAGGTCTGTGCTGATGTACACATAGGATCCTTCCACCCTTTGCCACTTCCTGCCTAAAAATATTTGCCTTCTCCACAATGCTAATTATTACATTAAAATCTTTAACAAGTAGCAAATTATAACTTGGACTGCAGTTTAATAAAAATAAAAAGAAATAAAAATAAAACGCAGTAATAAAGAAATAATAAAAAGGCGACAGCCTTTTGAATGTAGAGAAGACATGGGGCTTTAATAATGTTCTCCAGGCAGTGAACTGAGTAAGAGTTACACTCATTGGGTTTTACATGTTCGATGGACTGAGTATTTTTCATACAAAACAGCTTCCTTTGCAATCTGATAGCACAGAAATATGAAAAAAAAAATCCTGATATAAAAACTATCACCCTCCCTTTTTACTTTTCGCAATAAATTTCTTAATAGAACATTAGAAGATCGAAACAGTGCTTGGGCACGAGGTGGATGCACAGCATACACGGTTGTTTTAAACAACTGAATTATTTACCTAGCTGAATGGAAGTCCATGAACACCAAGTAATGTAATCAAGTCAAAATTACTGTTGTCTCAATGAAGCACTTGGGAGCACCGTTTGAGCACCAGGACCTCAGTGTGCTAGGTACTGTACAAACAAAGCAGAAGGACAATCCCTCTCCCTTTTTTTTTTTCCTGGCAGAAGCCCAACGTAGCTCCATTGATTTCAGATGTATTAGCAAAGAAGGGCCTGATCCAAAGCTCGCTGAAGTCAACCAAAATCTTTCTGTTGATTTAACAGGCTTTGGATTAGTCCCTAAATAAGAACAGATTTTGGCTCTGCTAAAGGATTTCACTTAAGCCCTCTGCTTGTTCAAGCATCTAGTAGGAGCTAAGAGAACACTGCGGTCCTACTGAGTAGGAGGCTGTGTTCATCCTGAACTATCCCCTTTAACAGATGTATGGGGTCAGGAGTCCCACGAAACAGAGAACCGTCAGTAAGTGGTAAATCTGAGGTGGGAGGAATTAGGAAGGAAGCTCTGAGATGAAAAATTCTGATTTGTGCTATTTAAGCGATGTTCCATCCTCTTTAGGCAGGACAGTAAAATTAGAAGGGGAGTTCATGTGAATTTCCAAATTTTATGCTCGTAAATAATTTAAAATCTTAGCACCAAGTCCTGCAATAAAATTCTCTGCGTGTATTTGTCATATTCACTTCTGCTGAACCCTCTGCAACCGGGGGCTGCCTTAAACCTAGATATGACCAACTTACAGCTGCACGTGGAGAGGCCCAAGGAAAGTTTAAACAAATGTAATTGCTTAAACAAGTGCATCCACAATAAGCTGGTGGGCATAACGTAAGATTATAAGCAAGAGTGCTTTTTACTGATATAAGAATTAAATGCCGGGGTTGTAAAAAAACTTCACGGTACAAATCACATCTTAATAGAGAATTTGCCGAATTCCCCCCCCTCACTTTCATGGCTGCACCACCAACCCTTGTCAGTTAGAGCAAATGCTCTGTTTACACAAGAAAGTAGAAGAGCCCAATCCTAACTTGTGCATGAGGAATGCATAGTGCCAAGGGTGCACAAAGGTAACCATCCATAAAATGATTTGAACTCTTTCTACAAGTTATGCGGCCAGTAGTCTAGGATAGCACTCAGCGCAAGTTTGAGCATCTGGAGTTAGCAGTGGACTTCAAACTCGGAGCAGCTGGGAAGTCAGTGGAGCACGGGGAAACCACTTTGTCTTGCTCTTTCCTGTGCGCGCTACCCTGGCTGTAGGTAGGAATAGGGCCACCAAAGCCATCGTGCCAAATCTACCACCAGATCGTTTCCCTGTATTTCCTCCTTACGCTGGGGGAAAGGTGGCATCACAAATAACCCAAACACGGCCAAGCTTTGGGGCTGTCACTTATAAGCCACCCAGATGTAACAGAAGGAAAAGAAGAATCCTTTACTTCCTCGAACTCCACACATACCTGCACAGGAGTTGAATTACTACACCGAGTGCAATCAAACAGCAGCAGTCAAACTCCTTAAAGGTAATTTTGAGTTTACTGCATAAGTTTATGCTCTCCGACAGATTTGAAAAAGTGTTAGTATTTCAAGAAATTAACCAAACTGAAAGCACAAACTTGTTTTTCTCTGAAGCTCACTTTTACATTTAAAAGCCACCAGAGGAAAAAAGTGATTCAAAACTTCCTGTGCAAATAAAAAAAGCTGGTGTTTGTTATTATTTGTCCTCCAAAACGTAAGGCATGCTGAAATTTTATTCAGAAATACTAGGAAGTATTAGACCTTTATGGCTGTCTTTTTGTAGCTCCTACATGTCTTAATGCAGTACTTTCTATGGGAATTGTTAAAAATGAATAGGGTTTTTTTTTATGTGTTTGTTTTTTAATATAAGAGAATAGTGTTTTGCTTTCATTTATTTGGATGTGTTTGACCCAAACTTTGCACATCTGAAAGCAGAAGTGCCTGTTATTGCTACCGATTCCACGCAAGAAGGATCAGGATCTTATGTGGATTGTCTCTTCCTCTTCTCTCCTCTGAGGAGGAGAAACTGCTTTTAACCGATTCCTACCCTCTTCCTTCAAACCTTCTCTGGACAGTCCATCACTGACCCATAAACAAAAGACAGATCTTTCGCAAGTACTGTACCTATGATCAAGACATCTAGTTGGTGCATTTTAAAATGTTATTCGAAGTTCTGTAGAAACCCAAGGTACTAAATCTAGATTGGTACATTTATTAAGACTAAAAGCAGTAATAACAAGAAGACAGTTACACAAAATATTATAAATTCTCCCTCCCAGCAAGAGAGATACGCTCTATTTCATAGTTAACGAAAAACCCCTAAATACGAAGCAGACTGCTCCTGATCCTGCTGCCAGTTCTGATGCCCTAAGCCTTCGTTCTCAGCCACCATTGCCTGTGTACATGCTGAAAACTCTTAGGCAGCAGAGCAGGGGGTATGCTAGATCTTCTCATGCCAGGATGAGAAAATCAATGCCCGTGTTTAAAAGACAGAACTACTGAAGTGCAAGGTCACTAAACATCACAACCTGTTCTATAGCTCCAGAGTACTAAGGAAATCCTAGAGGGAAAAAAAAGAAAAAGAAAAAAAACACAATGCATTGCACTATCTTGTTCTAGGCAAACATTACCCCCAGATGCCTAACATCTAAATACGAACACAGAATCAAGTTTTCCTTGGTCTATGTTTACTATGCTTGTTCAGGGGGAGAGAAAACCAAAACAAAACGGAAGACTAAACACGGAATAAAATATATAGCGATACAACAATTCCCAACATTGAAAACATCACTTTAGACTTCTGATCTTTATGCAAATATCACTAAAGAACTGGTAATGAGATCTACGTCATCTTTTATTGCTCACTTCATAAGTCTTATTAATTAAAAACAATACAAAGTTAAAGACCAAGGCTATTTCATTCACCTTTTTTCACATCTGTTGAAAAAAGACCAAGTGTTAAAATAAGCAATACAATTTGCTAATGCAGTATAAACAGTGTTTCTTTTCTGAAATTCAGGGAGGCCAATACAAGAACGCACTTGAATTTTCTACATAATCCTACATTCCTGGAATATCAGAGCCATCCCCCGACAACCAATGACCATTTCATAACATTCATGCAACATGTAAGTACTCTTGTGCCCATTGTGAAGATGGGGAAGAACGCAGGTCAGAGAGGCCACGTAACTTACACAAGGTCCTATGGGATTCTGTTCTGTAGCTAGGTGCTCCTGAGTAGACAGCCATATATCCTTACCTCACGGCAACAAGCTGAGGAGCTACAGGCAGGCTACCGAAATAACAGATGTCTTCCCAGTGGCCATACTTGTTATTTGGATCGCGCCTGCAGCTAGCAGGGTCATTAAGGTGGTCATCACTGTTTCCTGGTATCATCCTATCCTTATGAGTATACTGCTTTCTTACAGTTCCCCTAACACTAGAAAGTTGCAAGTCTGAGTTTCTACATGTGTTTTCACATATACGTTTTTATTCCTGTAAACATTTTAAAATATTCATTCACATCTACTGCACACACAGACTTACGCAAGCCAATAGAAATCACTGGTTAAAATTGTAAGCATTTATTTGAAGATGACATCCTAAATATATAGACGCTCACCTGATTTTAAATATCCTCAGCTTATCGAGGCTTACGTGTAGATAGCTTGATTTTTTAGAGAATTAAAAACCTACCTGAGTGATACAATAGTTTAAGTAAAGAAAGGAGAAGGTAGAAAATATGAGAAATTACTCACTGCAGCCTATAGAAAGCTTCCTGCAACCTCAGCTCCAACATTAACGACCTTTAGTACCAGTTCCTTAAAGGAATTATGCAACAAGTTTGAGAAAGGAGAAAGTATATTTAGACCCTGGACCTGTGTTTATTAGTACCCCGTGATCAGTTACTTAAATGAGAAGTAATTTTATAAATTAAAAGCAATACTTTACAGTAATTCAAAACCAGATTGGTTTGGAAATTCAGAACTACAAACAAATGCGTCAAGTCACATTTAGAGCCAACTAAAGCCAGCTGTCAAATTTCCTTCACCTGTCCTACTTGCCCAGATATAAAAGCTGCTCAGAAGCTGGAGCAACCATGGAGTGGGCAGCATTCCTTTTCTCAGGAAAAGTAAAGACAAAAGGCCTACATATTACAATGTGTAGTGCCATAATGCAGTGTTTGATGCTCCAGAGGGCCTTCAACAAGTACTGTACAGCCAAAAATCAATTGAAAATCAGCATGATAACAGAGCATGAGTTGCCCTGTAATAGCCTTAAGCCCCCCAAGGCTATGTGGGTCCCTTTCATCTGCCACGCTGCACTGAGGCGAGGGAAGCCTGCCCTCCCCTCCCCGAGCACTCTGGACATGTCTGTGCCTTTTACCTACTGCTTTCACCTTGCACAGTAAGGAGAGCTGACAGCCTCAGTGGATCTTTTAAGCTTTCAAAACTGGAATTTGATTTCTCTTGGCATAGGTTTGGAGGCTTTAAATTTTCTCTCTTTTTTTTTTTTTT
>VZSZ01006748.1:2824-22862 GCA_013398815.1 Ibidorhyncha struthersii | reverse complement strand
TTTTTAATTTTTTTTTTTTTTTTTTTTTTTTTTTTTTCTTCCCCTCTCCCCAGTAAATAAATTTCTCCTTTAAGTAAACCTACTGGTTTTGGACTGTAAACATCCTCAGCATGAAGAAGATCCCTTCGATCCTATGGGTGAACACATGGAGGCGATTCCTCTGTCGTGGTTAACAAAGTACAACTCAAGAAGTAGAAGAGAAAGAAACACTGCTCAATTCTGTGCAAATTGTTATGCACGCAACAAAGTGGGCCTACAAATATTTCACTCATATGGTAGGTTTAATTTCAATATTTCTTTAATTACTTTCCAACAATGTCTGGTTTCTGTTGAATTTACGCTAGTACTTGGCATTTGGTGCAACCCCAAAAAGATAAGATACATATGTCCCCTATTCACAGTCTTGGCATTTTTACCTTAACTCAGGCATCGAAGTGATTGGTTTGAAAAATTACCTTGCTGATTAGCTGGCTTTTCTGGTAAATATATAGTGTTAATCCTTAAATTCTGTATATGACATAAGGTATACAAATGTTCTGTCTGACTCAATGGCAACATATCACGGCTTAAGGAGGACATGTACGCTGATCTCTGTGAGCAAAGAAAGAGCTAATTGGGAGTTAGATTCAGTGTGATTATCAGCTTGTTTATGATAAAGGAGTACTCTTCTGAATAGCACTGTAAATTCATCCCTGATCGTGGTGTTAAACCACAGCTCATTTCCCCCCTCTCTTTTTTTTTTTTTTTGTTTGGTTAGAAGGGGCTTAAACTATTTTCAGCAGATGACAGTGTCATGCTTTGATTTTCTTCCATCTTAAAAAAATAAATCAGCCACATGAGCCTGATGTCAAATTTCACTTTCTAATAGGAGAAAGGCACATTTTAAGTGTTTACTATAAGGACACATTTGGGTAATTTTTCCCCATGTCATTATGAACATTAGACTGACCCAATTAATATGAAATGTTTCTATGCTGCTGGAACAGACCGTGTTACAGAAAGAGCCATTTGCACAACCTGTTCATGATTATGGGCCATAAGGACACAAAGATGGCATAGACATTTGTGGACCATCTGAATTCTTACAGGGGAAGGGAAAAGAGGGGGAAAAAAAATGATGTTAGCTGACTGTTGTGGGTCATGTTTTTTAATCCAGAGTATTGGACATGTAACACAGCAACAAGAGCTGATCATTTTGTTTAATCACCTTTTGGATCTTTGCCAGATGGTCTCTATTGAGAGCGCTGCAAACAGAGAGAGATGAACTGCGCCTAACATGCCACTAGAGCTTTCCCGTAAATGTCTGAGAACTGAATCCAACAAGAATTTAGTCTCAGCGCAGAAAGGGATACATTTAAAAACTATGTGCATTAACTATACTTTTCCCCATAGAATCCTCACTTGGCATGAATAATTTACCCACTCTTATGCTAATGGGATCATGAAAGTATCCCTGTGTCTTTAGTGCAGCTATTCTCAGCTTTCAGTAATTACCCCACCCAGTGAAAATAACATGGCTTCTGCAGACGAGCGGCCTACTCCTACCTGGCAATTAGAAAGATCATGGCTGACAGAGGAGCGGTCCAGAGATGGACACAGAAGATCCGGCAGCCTGAGAGGCGGCTTGAAAAATTAAAAGCCTTCCACTGTGAACATTTCCTTAGTTGCTTCGGATCAACATGGAGAGAGGAGCTCCTGCTAAGGCATTTTTATTTTTTTAAGGATGACATAGAGGATTTTAATGTACTGTCCAGGCACCCTAATATTAAGAAATAGCAACGTTCCTTGGTCACCAACAGGTTTTTTTTTTTTAAATTAGTGCCGTCTTGCTAAACAAGAGGGAGAGAATTAAAAAGTCAGTTAATGAGTGTCCTTCAGTATCTGACAACTTTATCAGCTACACAAAGGAAAATTCCATAGTATTTCATTAACAAAAAGTTTTGAAAAACCCATTACAAAGAACCAGGCTTTGACCTCTGCCCATGGCACTCCGTGCTAGGTAGTTCACTGTGTAAAAATTATCAGGCTAAAACATCTGGGAAAGAAAGCTATGAAACAGCAGGGAACGTGGCTGGTTTATTGTTTATCTTTTGTTTATGAGGCAGTATTCAAGTTTAATTACTACTCTAAATTAAACTCTAACAGGCATCAGGAGACATCCCTTTACACGACTAAGTTAAAAAAAAAAAAAAAATCCAGAGATTCCAACACTAGATCTTTCAAATAAGTTGGCATATATAGGAAGAAATTAGTCAGTCTGTAACAACACAGAAAGACATTTAAGCACTTGCTACTGTATGTTCGAATGTGTTGCATTATGAAACCATTAATATTGTAACAAACATACAATTATAATTTAGCAAATGGGGATGTTATCTAACATTTGGAGGCAAATTGGGTTAGGCTAAGTAGGATCTGAGATGGAAAGAATGGCCTAAGGGGGAATCCTACCTTTTTCATTTTGAAATACAAATATATATACATGCACATATACGCATAGATCGATTTAAAAACACCCATAAAAATGAAGTCAGAAGCAAACCACTCCACAGTAACAATCTCTTAAGTAGAATTGTTTAGTTATTTTCTCCGAGCGCTCACTTACAAAAGGGAAGAAAGACTTCACTGTGTTTACCATAACAGTAAGTGACCAGTTTTAGATGAACTTAGCTGTAGGAAAAAATAAAAGTTGAAAGCAACTAGCAAAAGATTATTCCAGATGGCATCTGTCATATTGTATTTAGGGTTATTTTAAAGAGATTACTGCCACTATGAAAACATTCCATTGACAGAGTTTTCCTAGCCTGCATTGAAACCCCAGCACAACATACTTCAAATATGGAAGTAAATGTTTTCTAATGCATATATAGATTTTGATCTATATCTAAATGTAAAGCGTCTGTGGATTAAAAGCTAAGAGTGAGGTGAGAATCTTAAATACAAGTATAATATTTTAATCCCCCCCATTCTAAGCCTTAATTTAATAAAATGTGAGGAATCTGCAGTTGCCACCAGTCTGATTATTAGAAAACTGTGTAGTGAATCTTCGCTTCACTATGAAATTTTAATGCTACTTATTGAATAGTGGGTAGGGACATAAATGTTCCCTGACTCCAGCAGTCAAACAAAAACTGCAAAAAGATGTATTTGCTCACGCAATAGATGGAAAGAAAAGAAAGGATGGGAGGATACTAAAATGTGACTATATTTAGCTAAGCTGGTTCTGGCATCATTATGGTTAATGTGCATGTGGTGTGCAGTGTGAGCTCAGCAGTTACTGGGCCAACTGTCTCAGTATTTCTGGGAATTCTGCCTATTCACAGTGCAGGGATTGTTCAATTGCTGCAAAATGTACAAAATGAATTTTACAAAAATGAATTGTAAGGAAGGCCCCATTACAACGATTTTACAGCAAAGATGTCAACATCAATTTTTCTTTCATGCATAGCTAATGATTAAAACAGCATATTCCATTTGCCTAAGACAATTTATTTCATATTGGCACATCAAAATATTGAAATACAAAGTTATCTTTACTCTAGCCTTATTATTCATTGCTGCTGAACCCACACCATTGTTCAAACCATGAAAAAATAAAGCAAACTTGGCAAGAAATACTTAAAACAAAGGCTCATCAATATTCTCCAATTTGTCAACATCTCAATTACAGCAATGGAAAAAATGTAAATTTCATGTGCTTTGAACACTAAGGGGTCTATTCTTCTGTCAGTGCACATGCGTAACTCCCATCACCATTAATGGGAATTACTCATACATATCAACACAAGGACGGGCCCCTCAAACTTGAAAAGAAAAGATGAATTAATAAGGGCTACTCTCTTCCTGTATCTTCCTCAGCTGAAGAAAGTCATTGTTCTTTAGGAGTTTTTCATACTTCATACAGTTCACCTTTATGAGAGCTGTGCCTTCTGAAATAATGCATCTCCAGTGAAGCATTATTTATTAGCAAGTTTGATTTTTCACAGTCTGGATGTTTGAGCCTTTCTATTAGGAATTTCCTTTCTTACAAAAGACAGCTCTCTTCCAATAAAACCATACCCTATAGCTTTATAGGTAAAAATACAAGGGGATATAAATATGTTCTGAATCCTTATGATGAATATGCATACTAGCCTCGGCAGGCTTACCTATGCATACAGCACTCGGAAAAAGAAGTTTTAGCATTGGGTTTTGCATATTAAACTTCCAAGGATTTTGCATCAATGTGTTGGGGCTTTTTTTATTATTAACAGCAGCATATCCCTCTCCTTTTTCTGCCTATTGGAGTTTGGTTCAAACCTTTATGCAGTTTCAGCAGAGTTTTGATACTGACTGGCATTTGTGCACTATCAGCTAGGTTTATAAACAATTTTAATTTGTATACCATCAGTGTTACAAGATGGTACATAATGAATGAGAAATAGACTACCTAAGTTTTCCAACATGCATCAACCCAGAGACATAACCTGGGATGAACACATAATTTCATCTGATATCTTAGTTGACTTTGCCCCAAACCAGATGATGAGTCTTTGCCACGGAAAGCTATTGTGGACAAATCTGTGGGACAAACACCAAGCTGTCACAAAAGTGTTTCAAAGCTACTTTAAGATATTGCGCTAGAGAGTAGCCTCAGATATTATTTATAAAGGGGCAGATCTTCTTCATTCAACACAAGTAGTTCCATCAAAAAAACCCCACCAAACCAAAAAAAACACACACCGATGAACTGCTCACATGGGTAAGGCAAAGTGGATGTGATGCACATTTATTATTTTTACTGCTCTATAACCTAGAAGCAGTTTCTTGTCTCTGGCTTCTCACTTACAGTCAACTTTATGATCCCAGGCCTAATCCTAAAGAGATGCTGAACTTCCTGAAAGGTCCTAAAGAAACACAGCCTCCATCAGACTTGACTGGATCAGGTCCTTTGAGTGACTGAAGTAAGCGGATGACAAATCAGGTATACAATCCTGGTATCATAAAATACGAAACTGAAACTATTCCCTGGTGCTTTTCTGTAGACCACATGTTTTTAAACCTTAAAAAGATTTATTTCCCACTTTTCATGCATAATCTGCCATATTCATTATTTGAAATATCCCATAAAAAGATTAAATAGGAATTAAAGTCTGGGAGAGTCATATCCATCACCGTGGTACAAACGGATGCCGAATTCTAGAAGTCATTTAGCCTTGTATGTAAAAGCAGTGGCTGTTTTCACTTTGTTTCACAAAGAACAAGGAAAACACAATACCCCAGAAGATTTTCAGATGTGTTTTTCACCCTCCAAAGAAAAGGGTGGATGACAAAGCTACACACACCTTTTAATCTTCCGCTTTGGGTTTTTACACATATATTCCCTGGCAAAAACCCCAGGGTCTTCTCTCTCTCCTCCCCTTCTCTCAGCCCCTTTCCTGCCATCTCCCTTGCTATAACTCAGCTAACCCAACAGAACCAGCCAGTTTTAAATTTCAGTTGGGACCCCGGTGACCTGTTAATGAATCTACAGAGAGGAGAAAAACTCACAGTGTTGAGTTATGCCTGGTGTTGCTAGCTGACTTGGAGTCAGAAATGCTTGAAGCGTTAACGTAATTGCAAGAATGTGAAAAATGAAGCGTTGGGCTCCTGAGCAAAGCGAAAGGTCAAAGCAAGCCCTACACAAAACAAGTCTCTGGAAGATGGCCTCATTAGACCATTAAATCAGCTTCTCCTTTTTCTCCTTTGTAAGATGCTTAGAATGTTTTATTTTTATTATTATTATTATTATATTTAACTCTTTCTCTTTCCAGGGCAGGCAGAAAGTTGATCAGACTTCCTACATAATTACTGATCTCTAAAATAGTATTATACGGCATTGATCTGCATTTGTGGCTCTGAACTGGGATAAAGTCAATAAGTGCTTGGTAGATTACAGGTCACTAGTACTTCGGTTTGCTAGGTGATCAATATGTTGTATAGCTTAGTTTTCTGTTGAACAAGTGAGGTGACATGTTAAGAACAACATAGACACTCACCGCTAATAAAATTAGGATAATCTTTCCACGTTTACTGCCTGAAGGCCCTTTCCTTAACTCTTTCAGTGCCAGCATGTTTCTAATAATACCAAACACTGACTAGATTAACCCTTTATGTGCCAAAAGGCAGTCATGCATTGTCATGGAGAGGCTGTCCTCCATAAACAGCCAAATGCCTACACCTTTTTTGTTTGGTTATAATGTTAAGGATCATGGATGGATTTTTCTACGTAATAAAGGGATCTCCCTCATGCAGAGAAAGTCTGCAAAAACAGTGTAATCGCTCACCCAACTCCTTTGCGTCTTCCCACACACACCCCGAAAAAAACTAGAAAAAAATCACAAGCTGCACATCAGGGACTTAAGGCAAAAGCAGAGACCCCTGGAAAGAGTGCTCCCAAGAGCCAGAAGAGACTGACTCTAGTTTGAATCAATCTTTGCTGCCATCAGGCATCAGTGGAGGAGACCATAGGTTGGTAATGTAACCCAAGACTCTGTAATGAACTTCCATTCCCAAAGAATCCTTTGGGGCAAGTGGAATACTTGAAACAGCATTTGCGGAAGGTCCTGACAAAACTGCAGGGAAACCAAGTTGACCCAAATAAGTAACTGCACCAGAATAGCTCAAGAGGGCATCTACCCATGTTGGCATTGCCTGGGACCAAATCACTGCCAGTTCATGAGGTATAAAGTAAACCCCGCCCCCCTCAAGAAAGCATAAGGAAAATTCAACACAGGCCTCCCTCTCTTCAGTCTTTCCCAGGGTCGAGAGGGGGAGAGCAATCCAAAGCTGTCTCCAATGGGAATTTTGCTGGTGCTGTAGGATCATACATCTTTCAGCTGCCAGCAGCTGAGTGGAATGCTGATTTGCCACTGGACGACTGCTTCCCTTTGAAAGGCCCAACTGAGCACAAAGGGAAGCGTACTAGCGATGTTTTACCCTGCTACATCGGGCAGCACTTAGTGACTGATTTGGCCCTTCAGTGGTTGCTCCCCTTCTGCAGAAATGAGTGTAATAGGTTTGTTTAAATCATATGTATTACCAGAAACCTCAGTCTCCAGTGGGAAGCTGCTGTAGTTATCATCAACTACTTTTTCTTACGTTTCGCAATATTTCTTGGGCACCCCGAGCTACATGACAAGGGACCAGAGATTGCATAGTGAAATGCAAGATCCCTGGATGTCGATACAAAGGATTTCTTTACATCAAGCAGGGCTCAGAAGAAACTCTTCCAATTTCTAAAGGGTTGCTGGGGCGGAGTAGAGACACAGGGGTTGCTGGGGCAGAGTGGAGATACAGGTGTGAGGAAGTTTCTTACCTAGGGGTGGAATGAACACGCTGTGCAGATAACTCAGAGGAATCATTTTTAAGTATGCAAACGATCAGCTGCTACACCAAGCATCTTAGCCGCAATATACAATGTAAACATTTGATCAACAGTAAAGTCTATGGCCAGCTAATAGACATAACACTGATTTGCTGTCAAGCTCTCCCTTTCATTAGCTGCTGAAGCTGTAATAGTTCATGCTGGGCCTGGTACGGCTCCAATCCAACCACACAGGAAAAAAATCCCGCGTGACTCATGTTGGCCTTGGATCACACCCCGTGCCACGGCTGCTTTCTATCAGCAGGAAGATTACGAATGTATAAACAATTCATACAAATAGGAGACAAACCCAAACCACTCTACCAGAAACAAACTTTGCGAGTTCCTAGAACTGCAACGCGTACGACACCAGATCGTGAGACAGACGAGGGGATCTAGCTCTGTGCCAAGCAGTGGGCCACGTGAGAGACGTGAAATCACATATCTGCTCCGCCGCCTAAGCGTGGCAAATATGGTGGGAAGCGGCCCGCGGCGTGAGGGTAGTCACGGCAGCTCTAGCCCTGAAGGCTGCTCACCTCTCCAGTTTTGGGATCCCACATGGCTAGTTGGATGGCCAACCTGTCAGGTGGCCCTATTGTTGGATATGGGTAACCCCCGTGCGGGGGAAACGCAGCGGCAAAATGCTGCAGGTGCATGAGACGGAGGGAGCATATCATAAGACTTCATGAAGGTAGTGTCTCGCTTGCTAGCTGAGGCTTACCGCTTTTACAAATAAAAACAAGAACAGAGCCCACCTTAAACTTTGATCTAAAAAAAAAAAATAAAATCAATTCTGAGTCAAGATCCAAGAGTGACAGTAGACCACTTTTACCCAACTTTTAACACTGGAGGTTTGACTCTTATGCCTTCTGGAGTCACTTATACTGCTAATGAGCAAGTGTAAAACACTATCATATCAGAATGACAGCCTTTGACACTCACTCAGCATGGATGCAGATGACCACACACAAGGTGCAATGCAGTAGGAAATAAAACAAAGAACCCTGAAATAATAATCAAACCTCCTGAACCCTAGAGAAGGCTTCACTGTATAGCTCCAGCAGAGGTTTTGCAGTTCAGGTACATCTCTATTTACCATTCTGAATTCAGCTTTTCAGAAGCAAAAACAAGTCTGTACAAGCAAACATTGCAAGAAACATTTTTCTGTCCAATTCGGGTTTTGCTTCTACTTTACATAATTTAGCAGCTTCATAACTTCATATAGGAATCCGTTTCCCAGCTAAAACTACAGGTTAAATTCTCCATCTATAACTCAGCTCAAACAACTGCATCACAGCTGGAGAGTATGCCTGTCATTATATTTACTTACACCACACAAAAATAAACTGTAGATAACCAAATTTGTAAAGGAATTGGCAGAACTAATCAATTGTTATTACAAAGCTTGTTTGAAGATTAGATATTTCGCTTTGAAATAATAATAAAATGCAGCTAAGTGGGTTAGGAAAAGGAAATACCGTCTCCCTAAGTTACAGCTGATTATACTGCAAGTCTGCCACTCCATGTTTACTCTAAGGCAGATGTACTGATATAATAAAAAAAGCTGGAGTTATTTTAGTCATGCCTACTTTGCGGAGGGAAAAAGTTTGACCTTTTACCTTGCTCGCTGCTGTTGTCTCCGCTCTGGGAAGCGTGGCCCCCACTGGAGGGCCCCGGTGTGCCTGCCGAGTGCGTTGAGGTTGCATCATCGTGGTCTCTCCAAGATGAAGGATTCTGGTGTCAGAGTGCCAAGGAATTTTTTCCACAGTTCCCATTCCAATAGCAAATGAAGAACAGAAAGAAAACCGGGAGAAGAGGGGAGGAGGGGGGGAAAAGTATACACATTAGCATTTGTGAAATGTGCCAAACACCGATACTGTTTGCACAGTGTAATAATTCTTCAGCAAAGACAAGCAGAGGAGGTACAAAGATTCACTTGGTAAAATAAAGGGCAGACTTTTTTTCATTTTTAAACTCTCCAAAGAGTTGTCTGGATTTAATTGTGTGAATAGTACTGNGGGGAGGAGAGGGGGAAGAGCATCAACCTGTAGTTTATGATACTAGGTGTTCATATTAGGATCAGGACAGTTGGTATGCAAACTATCTCCCCACACAATTTTCCAGACTGACCAGAGATGGGAGGGGAGAGGAAGAGGAGGGAAACTATTTCAAGAAGTGGAGGTGAACGTGCATGGGAGAGGAGCGTGTCCTCACACCCTACCCTCTCTCTCACCCGTGTAAACACTGGAAAAAACTTCAAGCAAATGCAAAGTTGTGAGAGGAAAAGCAAGCTTTCTCCGAAAGACATTATATACCAGGAAAGATGCTTCCTCACCCCCCGCCACTACCTTGACATGATACATTTCAAAAGACTTTCTAGATGTATCACTCTAACGGTTCGCTTACAAGTATTGTCAAGAATAACCACCAGGTGATTATATAAAATAACATGTATAGTGATTTTTATGTAATTCTTTCTACATTACTATGCATAAAACACAACAAAAGGGAACGCAGAAGACAGACAAACGAAGTTTGCAAGACTTGGCTAGGTAAGACCTCAACTGCTGTACTTTAGTCACATAATTCATGCAAGCTTTCTAATTTATTGCGTATTGGCTTTCCCGGAGCGAGGAGCTGCTATTTAAATGGGTAAGCGAGGAAAACTTAATGTTACAGTTTAGTGCTACTTTGTTGAGTGTATTCTCCTCCTGTCCTCCTCCCCTTTCCTGATCATTCCCAATACCCTGCTGTTGCTTAAAGGAAAACAGGAATTCTACTGTACAGGAAGAGCTTTATCAGCACCACATGAAGGCAGGCAAGAGATGGAATTTCCTCTGGCAGAAAAGGAGAGCAAGAACACATGAAACAGATCAGAGTAGGGGTTGGACCTGCATTACTTGTCACCTGTATGTGACAACTTAAATCAAGCGCATTGTAATAATTCAACAGCAAAACAAACAAAAAATCCCCTGTAAAAAAAATAAAATTACTTCTTAGGTTTGCTTGTGTTTTAAATCTGCATGGTGAAATAACACCGGACTGTTAAAGCACGCGGAGATCCTGAAAGCAGCAAGCGACAAGTTTGGATAAATTCTTTGGGCAGGACTGATTCTGACCTCATCTACCCTGACGTGTAGTAGAAATAAGTTCAACAAAATCAACTGATTTACCCATTGTAAAATTCAGTGTAAGTGTGATTGGAATCAGGTCCCAAAATATATATTGAAACATCTCAAAGTAATCTCCTAGCACTGATTAGTACCACATGCTCTATAGCAACGTAAAATAGAACTGCCAAATAACGGCTTGCTGCAATACCCAGTAACATAAATCTAGCGGGCCTGACCCAGATCGCAGCAGAGACAAAGGGAAGAGCCCAGGACTTCAAAAGGTTCCCAGTAAAACCCTAGGTGAGCAAAGGGTAAGAAGGATGCAAATCCCCTTCACCTTACACAGACACACACGTGCACCCACGTAACTGGTTCCATGGCAGGAAGGTATGAGTGAAATCAGAAGACAGGCCAGGATCTGAAATTCGCCTAACCTGTCAGCGCAACAGACAGCATGACAGCACTTATGGCACAAAACCACCGCCCCCTCCAAGACCTAGAAGACTGATCTACTTTTCCTCACACAGAACCGCAACAGGAAAAAAAAAAACACCAAACGGTAGTATTTCATACTCGTTGAGGCTGTTGTATTAATTAGGTCTCAGAAATCACTATTAATTTTGCAAACCCCCAACAATTCCATTTTAAAAAAAACAAAGCCATGTTTTATCATCGTTTTACAAAGTCAGGTGAAAAGAAATACCAAAAAAGGAAGATAAGAAGTCTTGAAAGTTCAAGCAGCCCAGATGTTATTACAAAAAAAAAAAAAAAAGTTGAAAATAAGGTTAGCAAAAAGTTCAGATGGAAATAAAATGCAAAAACTGAGCAAGTTTCTTTACAGCCTGGATTAAAACACAGTGGTGCCCATGAGCTTCTCTTTTTATCTCTGAGTTAGGAAGCCACTCAAATAGCTTCAAGCTGAAGGCAAACAGCAGACAGGAGCTCTTCAGCCCTCTGCAGCCTCTTAGCGTCAGCTGTTTGCCGGATGGTAATCAGATAAAGAGCTAGAAGAAATACATGAAAAAGGAAAGAAACAATAGCATAGCATGAGTTTAGCCCTCCAACAACATCAGGCGGGAACCTTCTTTTAGAAAATGTAATAATTGCAACATGTTCACCTAGGCTAAACTTTTCAGGGAACACAGTGAGTTATGTTAATTTTATGCACTGCAGGCTCTCTTAAGCTGGCTGCCGTTGGAGCTCCTTATCACACATATGAAAATTACAATAATTAACTGGTAACACCTCAGCTATGTTTTAAGGCAAATGTCATCCAAAACCTATCATACAGTATTTCAAAAGCTAGACCGGCCTTTCTCTTTCAAAACCGTAACGATTTGGAAAGGCTCACTGAATAAGACTTCCTGCAGCTGAAAACACTTGCTGTCTCTACCAGGCTGAGTCGTTCTTGACCTCAGTTTGTAGATCTCGTCTTAGAAAGACAGACTGTATTGATTGGGAACGCAATGTATTTCTTGTGACACAGTTTTCTTGAGGAAGCAATTTGGCAGAATTTTGGTGAAGGACAGAAATAATAAGATGGGATATTAACAAGACGCGACAGTCGAATGTTGGAGGAATTTGAAAGGGAGGGAACTAGCTAGGCTTTAATATTATGAAAAACGACAAATAACTCTAGGGGTGGAGTTTACAGCCTCATAAAAAGGCAGCATTCTTGTGCTTTGGACTAAGATCATTGTACGTGTCTGTGAACTTCTCCTTGTCTCCCCTAGACTGTTTCCAACTTTGCATCCCTCAAGAAAAACTTCTTGGCCAAATGCCTAATCGTAAGTGGTTATTTTATGTATGTCTTCACAAAAAAATGGGACCAAATGACACATCTGAAGTGTACTTGACTGGAAAAGCTTTAGCAGCATAGTTCAGATACCTAAAGAGATCCTGATCTAAAGCCCGTTAACATTAATCGCAATTTTTCTATTCATTTCCATGAAAATTGTATTAAGCTATCACACCGTGTAAAAAAAAACAAACAAACAAACAAAAAAAAAACAGCAGAAAAATGAATAGCTTTAGATAAATTACACAAACTGTCAGCATGGCTGCTCACATCTTCCTGCAAGTTTAGTAATACACTTTGCAGAAACACGTTGAAGAGTGGGGATGGTGTCTGCCAAAACGCAATTGCCTGTTTTGTGTACGTGCGCATACTATAAAATTTTCACACACGTATGACCTGAACTAATGCCAGATACCATAGAAGGTAAACAGCACGCATGTATCTATTCCCAGTAGTTTTAATAATTGGGAGTCAAGTATGGTGCTCCTCTTGCTCTTACCTAATTGTGTTAAAGAGCAGTGTTACCAGGAGAAAAGCAGTGAATACTGAGTAGAGCACAATAGAAGGAGATGGAAAATAGATACAAGAAGCTAGGTCTCCAGGGGCAGTATTTTCTATTTGCTGGGCTACAGACTCGCAGCTGATAATGCAAGTTGTAATTAATATAAAAGCAGGAGACAATATGGGGAAAGCTTGTACTAGCAGGGCCACAGGAGATCACTCCGCTGCTATCCACTGTTTCTCATTTACACACACAGCCTTCCCTGGAAAACACAATTTTGCCAGTGTTTTTTCCCTTGAAAGTTAAAAAAAAATTGATTTAGCACCACCATTGAATTTTGCTAAATCTAGAAAAGAGCAACAGAAAGGACAAGAGTCTCCTGGTATACAAAGCAAATCTGATGTGTTACTCTTTTGTCGATGCTGCAAATCTGGTGGAAACTGTAAGTTTTTAACTGCTACAGGATTTCTTGAACAGAGATGTTCTAACAGAGAAATTTGATATAGGATAACCTTCTGTTAAATTGCAGTTCTTACTTTGTATGCCCAGAATTTCCACTGGGCAAAGCCTGGCTAATTTTTTGTGATTGTATGTAGCCCCTCTAGGGCTGATTCTGATCTCACACCACTTTTTATGGTGATATTAAAGACTCAATTAACCATAAGGAATTTCCTCCTTATTTATAACTGGGAAGTAAAATCAATCAGGCCAGCTGATACCCATGTGAGTAAGCTGAGCAGGATTTGGCTCACAGGCATTAACTGGAGTTTTAAGTATAAAACTGTGACAGGATCGGGCCCTTACATTTTATCAGATGAAATGGATAGAATCATCCATCTTGCAGGAACAAAGCACGACTTACTTTCATAAAAGAAACTGCAACAGCTATAGAGCTCATCCTTTTGCGAAGACGGTAGGACTCAAAGGTCCGGAGGTTCCTCTGCTAAATTAGTTTTGCAAACACAAAACTGAACTGAACTACTGATACGGATGGCATTTCCACCCCACCCCAAATACAAGCCAAATCCCACTCAGCTTGTTCTTACAAGAAACACCTGTAAACACAGTGGAACGACTGATGTGATTGATACCGTAAAAATCTGTCTCTAGGTACCACCATATATCAAAAGATGATATCCTATGCCGGACATAGAAACCCATACGCATACGTGCACATGTGTTTGTGTGTGTGCATCTGTGTCTGTCTGTGTTTTGTATGTATAAAGTTTAGGGTGGTATCTTAGACACTGTTGCCGAGTGCAGTAATAATAAACTTACTATGTAAAGAAACTTTCAATAAGTAAATGAGCCGTGAAAAACTCTAATTTGACATGATATGTATGTTTTCTAAAAAGACTGCTCCTGACAGTACTAAGGTTTATTTGCTTAGAGATGCGTATTTAACATGATAACTTTTTTTGTATCAGAATTACATAATTTAAAATACAAGGCATTGTAATCTATCAGATACTTGTGCATGTATGTGTATATACATACAGGATTTAATTCTTGCCCCTTGATTTTTGTTGTGGTTTTGTCCTCAAACCAGGACAATTTTGCGTTTGAGGACAGTGTCAGGAGAAAATTTTGATACTCCTAGAACATGGCAATGGTCTGAAAAGCTGCGTGCTTTGTATTTTCCAATTAAGATTGAAAGAAGACATGTAATCCACCTGTCAGCAAGGAACTGAGACTTGAAAAATCAGGGTTTTTTGTTTTTTGAATTGTCCTTCCACGTCATTCAGTGTGGCTACACTTCATCTAGACTGATAGACTACTCAAATCGAAGACGGAACACCTGCATCAAGTAGATAATGAAATATATTATCGGTTCAGTTTGAGAGAACCCGGTTTAAAATTAAAACACCCAAATTTGAGCAATAGAGTACCTTTGCAGAGTACCTTGGCCCATCAAAAAGAGGCAATACACAAGATTCTCTACAGTCTCAGAAAGTTCCCGGTGTTCCTTGCCCCTTCAGAAAGCACAGGGCCTACCGTAACGTCCTAACTCTTAAGTCACATGCTAAGAAATGTGGTTACAAAAAAAAAAGTTTGCCTCATTATTCTTGCAGTTAACTACTTAGTTTCCCTTCTGACACTCTACAAACAGGAAGGGCATCTTTGGGGTCTGATCCCGAGTTTCTGACACACTCAAAACTCCCACTGAAGTCCGTCAAAGTACGGCGTACCTGGAGATTGCAGCATTAGGCCCCCCAATTACTTCCTCATTACTCAGTGAAATCTTACCTGAAGGTTTAATAATATAATTGGAAGACATATGTATTACCCCTATTTTTATTTTTCTCTCATCTGCAAGATGTCAGGAATTTGCACAGACCGTTCTTCGAGAAGAAATATTAAAGAAATGTAAAATGTCTGAATGTGCAGAAGTACAAAGTAAAAGAGTCTCCTCATTTGAGAGCTGAAAGGTTTAATATTCAGACTAATATTTCTCTTCTACAGCTAAGGCATCAGATTTCTAATCTGTCAACAGTCCTTTTATAAAGAAGAGATGTATGTATATTTCTATCTATTTTTAATTATATTTTATGAATGATGATCTGTATATTATTACCTCTCAGCTGCAAATTGACTAGAATGTATAAACAAATATCAAAAAGAATGAGGCCCTGATCCTGCTCCCATGAAAACCAGCGGAAGGAGAGCCATAAATTTCTACGGGAGAATTACTCGGCTTCAAAGTAGGTTTGTGCTAAAGGAAGAATTGTGTGGCACCAGGTGAAGCCAGGTACAAAAGAATTGTAATTAAAGTACAAAATGTTATCATATGCTCAAAAAAGTTTAAAAATCTCTGAATTTTACAAGCATTACATTTTTCAGATTTGAATAGCTTGAAAGGAAAAAAAAAGAAAGATTTGTTGGCAATCTGAACAGATATTTTAGGCTGAACACAGAATGCAGGATAGGGCCCAGAATGTTTATACTGAACAATAATAAATTATCTGTGCTAGGAAACTCAACTTGAACTGCAGCTGGAAAGGTTTGTTTCCTTTTTTCTGTTCTTCCCCCCCTCCCAACTGATCTGGTTCAGCCAGGGCATAGCTGTAATTACCTTCTTCCCATCTACAGCTAATACCTCAGAGCAATAAAAAAATATGAGGGTGTTAAAAATTCAAACACTAATTATGGGCTGTTATATTTACTAAACACAGCAGAGTAATAACAAAAGTTTCAGCTTCTTGTGGCCAGCGCTGCACTATTTGATCTAGCAGGTCCCTGGACCCTTTACACTTACTGTATTACATAACAGTTAATAGCGCACTAAAATAAAATTCGATAAACACATTTATTACCAAACACGCATCGCACAACCACTTACAGCTGTCTCCTTTTTCCAGCACAGGTATATCTCTGAAGAGTTCATTCCTTTGTTGATTTTGGTTTTGGTTTCAAATTAAGTTATATAAATAGCAGAGCAGTAGATTTTGAAAAGGGAAGCGTGCACTATTTGAGTCCCCCCTTTAAAGTCTTATGGTAAATATTGGCTAATCCTACGATTCTTTCTGTTACTTCCCCTTATGCCCATTTTCAGGTCTAGCAAAGGAATAAAAACTGAGAGCTGCCTTAGTTCCAAGTTCAGCACCGCCACCGTCACCGCTACCAGCCCTCGCGTTCACGTTAAACACACAGACTGTAGCTTTATACCGCTTAATAAGAATAGAGGTATATGGATTTTTGGGGTGTCAAACAGCTGTCACAAACTGTCACCTGCACAAGAGAAACCTTGGCACGCAACAAACTAAACTACACTTCTTTTTTGGCTATCATTATTCATAGCCAATCAGTTGAAATGCTGCTAGTATTTCATGTGCAAATAAAACCATGAGGGGAAGACCCATGGATCAGAATAGTGGGCCAATACATAAAACAGAGGAAACAACATGCTGTCTCTGTCCTTCTGAAGTGGCTCATCATCACCCCTGCACCAACTTTCACCAAATGAGATCTAGCCTGAGGCTATATATTAAATATGCATATCAAAGCAAATGAAAAAATAAACCTGGAGAGTCAAATTGGACAAATTTGCATGCTTGAACTATTACATTTTCAGGTAGATGCTCACAAATGATAGCTCGTTTTTTGATAGTCTTGCATGTTTATATTAGCCATTTTTTAAGGCTTTTCCTTCTTTATGAACAAAAGTGGATTTCTTCCTGCTGGAACCTTGTGCAGTGTAAATATAAATGTGTACACACACGGTAGTTTGACTAAACCATAAAAGAGTGTTAAAGTTTTGTTGGGAAAACAAGCTTATATACAAAAAAAAAAATCCAATAAGGAGACACATTTCCCAAAACGCATGAATAAAATGTAACTATGTGATACAACTCTTCATTTCCCAGTTGGTGTTCTGGTTGCACAAATTATTGCTTCCTTTCAAAACAAATAGCAGGGGGCTAAAGTAAAAATGTTATAGCTCAAATCTCCAGGAAATAAAAGGCTTTAAATTATAATACCCAATGAAGTGGTAAACCCTAACGGGTGCAAGATAAATGGGTTGTCATATTTATTTGAGTTTGTTTTTTGGGCCACAAAAGCAAGAGGAGATTCTTCTTAGGGAAGATAATAGTTATCAAATTATCAAAATGCTAACCCCCTCCACCTCTGTCCTATCATTGTGTGTGAATTTAAATATTATAATGGCGCACTGCAAATTGGCTTGAGCGTTCGCCATCTGCCAGAACCCTAAACAGGCTAGTTTATCTAATCTCTTCAATATAAACATAAGCATGCTCCATTTCTACACTTCCACTTGAAACACACTCTTGTAAAGAAACTGTACTGGAGAAACATGTACTTCTTTTTTTTTTACTTTTTTTTTTTCTGTTGCTCTGAATCATGCACAATGACCCCATATCTTTCAGGTTGCCACTCATTTCAATCTCTTTTCTAGTACTCTCCCAGAATACTTGTGCACACGAATGTAAGGTTGTAAAATGCCATAAAACAAATATTTTTTAAATAGTGTCATGCCTCATAGAGTTTATTATCTACGTGTGAGATAGCTGATAAGCAGAGAAACTTTCAGGAACCTCTGCATGCATCGTTTTCCCCTCAAAACAATAGATTTAAAATGTAAGACATCTCAAAGACCTTGTCCTGCAATGTTTACCGAATACAAATGAGAAAATGAAAGCTAAGGCTTGGGTCCAAAAATATTTCCCGGGCTCTGGAACTAAGCCGTACCAGAAGGGGGGCATTTAGAAGAATTTATTATTATTTTATCTCCCAATTCAGCTTTAGTCCAGGTCTAATGTAATTATCAAATACACGCACAAACAACATGTTTTCAAAGGAAACAAAAGCTCCCAGAAAGCTCATTCTCCCTGGGCTTACAGCTACTCTCCTTACCGCACTGGGAAATAAAGGCAGGCGCCTGTGCAGAAAGCATGGTTAACTTCACACCGGGTGTTAAATTAATATTTCAACCGCTAAAATATTAGACTGTATCATTTAGATTATGAGTTCAATTGAATCTAAAACTGTGTAAACCCCTTTTCCCCCCAGGGATGCGTTCCTATAAATAAACTAGAGTTCACACCCACTCTTTTTAACCAGAGCTATTCCTTCCCTTTTCTGCGGTACCAGCTGCAATCTTTCCCTTCACATCCCGAAGCCTCTCGGCGTCTACGTCTTTTGGAAGGATCACAAGAGCCTCTCCAAAACCCGGAAAAACAAAGGCACTCTCTTTACCACACACACCAACGTTCAGTCCTACACACACAACACTAATTCGCCAACTCCGAAAGTGTTAAAATCAACCGCTAACCTACGGTTACTCAATCATCATTCTCTCCAGCTTTCTGTAATACATTGTTAATAATTGCTTCATCAAGGTTACTGTCTTTTATTATGAAGATGCTTCAGGCGTTTGGCAATAAGTCCATATTCTGACAATAAGTTGCTATAAAGCACAAGCATTGGAAACTCTAATGTGCTAACCCTCTTTTTTTAATGCAATGTAGTATTGCCAATAATTCTCATCACTTGTCATCCCCACGAGAGGGGGGGAGGCAAATCAGCAAACTTTCTCCCTAACTTTCTCGTCTCTGCTTCCTTACATTGCTGCATTGATTACAGAGTTGGCAAAGAAGAAGAGAAAGCACCGATCCCCACATCAAACCGACAGTTTGCTAGCTCTCCAAGCCGCCCAGACCAGGAAACTTTACAAACCATTGCAAACTCGCTGCTTTGCAGATGGAAACAGAAGGAACCTTTTGCATTTCTACAACTTCACAAAGCGAGAGGGAAAGAAAGTGTAAAGATGGGGTCCGAGCTTGCAAGAGGTTAAAGTTATAATACTACTACTACTAACAGACAACAGCAGCAAACCAATGAAAGCGGGGACAGGTCCTCCTAAGCAGGTTAAAGTCTTAAAAAGTGCCATAAAGAAATCGGAAGGACTTACATGATCGGCTAAATTTGTGGAAGATCCTGAGAGTTCTTCGTGGTCTGATTTGGAGCTGCCATCCCTTTCGTCAATAACGAGGTCTATTGGCATTTTTCCTTTCAAACAACTAATGTACCGATGGCAGAAGTTATCGCACAATTCATGAACCTGAAAACAGTAACAAGAATAATAGTATCAATAATGGCAAAATATCGGATTGCAACTGTTTTTTTTTTTTTTTTAATGGTAGCAAGAACAACCCTCTGATCTACTCCACAAGTAACTCTAATTAAGGGGCACAATAGTTGAAGGCAAGGAAACAATAGAGAAATTGTTGCAGCACATATTATTCTCTAGAGACTTGCCGCAGCAACAAGTTAGAGACAGAGAGAGAGAGAGAGAGAGAGATAGTGGGCTCAGACTGGTGCGCAGAGGAAAATCCGATGTGGTGATAACATCAGAGCACTGGGAGCTGGACCCAGGCGGTATCTCTGGAGCGTACACAGCCCAGGCAGGTACAACTAGTCACTCGGGACTGGATCGCATTAAACCGGGGCTAAAAAAAAGGTCTGCGTGGCCGCCCGCGGTAAAACGAAGCTCCTCGCTGAGGCTGTGGGAAGAGCCCTTCTCGTCCCAGGGCACAGCCCCCTCCCCACGCCGCGCAGGGGCCCCCTGCCTCTCCCAAACATTTCGTGCTTGCTTGGGGTTAATATGCCTGCCCGAGCTGGAGAAAGGCAGGAGTGCTTTCATTTCTCTTTTCTTTAAACATATTATTTCCGAGTCAGGAAAAGAGCTTCTACGGCGGGAAGGGGTAAGAAGGATGGAAGGG
>VZSZ01006745.1:94912-119616 GCA_013398815.1 Ibidorhyncha struthersii | reverse complement strand
CCCCCCACCCCACCCCCCCCCCAGCCCCTAAAGATCCTTCGGCATGCCATCATATCGCCGTGCACCCGGCGGTGGGAACGTGGCCGCTCCTGCTTAGTGTGTCCGAACCGCCACGTGTGTTGGGGGCCGCTGAGTTCATGTGAGGTGGATTTTGGCAGTCCCCTTCTCGGGGGCTTGGGTTTTGACCAAGGACTTCAAGCTTTGCCCTTTTTTTGTGCGTTAACGCTCTTGTCTTTCTTTTGCTGCTCCCAGGGGGTTCCCAGCTGGAGGACGGAGGGTTTGTACACTGCCCACCCTCCCTCGGGTGACCTGTGTGAGGGTCTCAGCGCTTCCTCCATGGGGAACCACAGGAGGAGCGCGGCTATTGCAGCTTGAACCCAGGCACAGCTGTCCCCACAGCCATAATTCACCTCAGTAAGAACCTCAGTAAGGACCATGAGATGCTGCCCACCAGATTGCCAAATATGGACACTGATGAGTAATTAAAAAAGACCCAAAAGCCACTGATCGTGGCTGTAGAGGAGGACCCCACATGAACATCTTGCCCACAGCTCCTCTTTGGTGGATGTGGCGCTTAGGGACGTGGTTTAGTGGTGGCCTCGGCAGTGTTAGATTAATGGCTGGAGTAAATGTTCTTAAGGATCTTTTCCAAATGATTCCGTGATTCTTGTTGGCAGAGAGAAACAGGCAGCTCCAGAGTAACTTTTCTGCTCCATTTTAGTGATCCTGCCTTGCAATTGCCTGTTTTCCCACTCACCTTGAAGGGAGTCCCCATGATCAACCTAATCAGACTAATCCTACCCAGACCTTAAAAACCTCAGGGCACCAGCCAACTTGGTCCAACTTCCTTTGGAGCTACAGGTGTCAAACCAGTGCAGGACAGTTACCCCAAAAGTCCTGAAAATGCTTTTTAAGCACCTCAGAGGTCACCGCGCTCCTTTTTGAGGGGGAAAACTCCCAGCCAGTAACTGTTCCTGTTCGTTACAGGTTTAGACCAAACTGGGACCAAAATTGGAAAGGCAAAATGCAGAGCATCATTCTACAAATTCTCCAAGCCATCTAATCCCGCCTGTTAAACTTAACAAGCTTAAAAAGATCGCAAAATATCTATAATTAGCCTCATGCCAAGAGTGTACAGATGCTACAGCAAATAGTTGCTGGATGTGGTAAGCCCTGTCCGTCTGGCTGGACGCTCTAGGAAAATGAAGGTGAGGAAGGGCAATATCTTCTCTGGGGTAGCGCTTTGTCTTATTTCTTTGGCCCTATGGAAGGGACTTTTAAGAAGGATCTGAATATGGAGAAGTCATTCAGCTTGGGTGGGAAAAGTCATCAATATAGGCAAAATTCAGTCTTGCGGTGGCAGCACAAGGAGAAAGAAGAGAAACCACCAGGAAACCCTGAGGGACAGGGGATTCGGGCTACAAGAGTGTCCTCAGCTACAGGCAGGATGGGCACTTTAGCCAATGACTCAAGCCGGTTCTGAGCCTCACACCCCTCACAAACAGCCAGACATGCAAGGTATGGAAATGCAAACACTGTGCACTCGATTTTGCCCAGAGGCAGTTTATTTAGTCCTCCTTGGAGGAATTCTGGTGATTTTTTTTTGCAAAGGACCATCTTGAAGCCATCCCTCTGCAGTCTGGGGCCTTCAGTTCTGATCTTCAGGTGAGGACCGCTAGGTCTGGACTGCTGCAGAGGGAACACACGGCCCAGATTCACTATTTAAAAGTGGATTTTGCTTAGAAGCGTGGTATGGGTTCATGGGACAGTATGGGCTTCATGGAGGAAGAAACAGAAGGAGAAAGAGGGCAGAAGGACTCAACAGACATTTGGAAGGAATGGGCAGGTCCACTTCAAGAATTCAGTTCTTGAGAAAGATAAGTTAACTCTCAAGGTCTTAAAAGCTCATTGTGGATAAAAGGTTCCTATATCTAGCCAGCAAGGGTTCCTTGCCCTCCTGCCCAGTCTGTGTCCCAAGAGGATAAACTGGGGGTTTACCATGCACATGACTTGAGTGGAGATCTGTGGAAACACAGGTCAGAGGGGACTGATCTGGGCCGCAGAGCCCTGTTAGATTAGAAATCTGCTAACGAGCCGCAAGCAGACCTGTGTGCATCTGTCCTGGTCCTTCCTTCTTCCCCTGTCTCAGCCCCAGCTCCCACCACCGTCTGGAGCCAGCACCGTGTTGCAACCCCATGGTGAACAGCCCGCAGAGCTGCTCGAAGTTAAACCTCCGCTTTTTCGATCTTGCCAGGTTCATCTGAGCCCTGATAATTCCCCAGCGCCCTCCACTGCGTTGCCAAACACTTACAGACCTCTTGAAAATACAGATTAGAAAATAGCAGAGAAAGAAAGAGCAGAAGTCAAGTTGGCATGAAGAGTGTGGCAGGCAGCTCTTTCTCGAGCATGGCCATCCAACTGCACAAAGTCTTTCTATATTTGAAGATGCAACTCAAAACAGCAAAAGAAATAAATCAAATGAGGGAAACTACCGCAAACACTAAGACAGAGAAATAAAAGGCACTCAGCCCCTCCCTCCAGCTCTCTGGAGCACTCATTGCATCTTATTTTGACTTTATAAATTGTCCCCAAAACTCATCTATTTCATAGGAGAGCTTCGTTAGCATTTATACTATTTGGGGGGGGGAGCTGTCATTTCTGTGAATAGTCAGTTAAGGTCGGAGAACAGATTTTGGTAGCAAAATTGGCTGTGTCAGATAAATGTTAGTCATGGTGATTATCTGCCAGGGAACGCGAACAGGCTACAAAGCGATAAGAGGAGCTGCTGGCACCAGGGATGCTGTTTAAATTTTTTTTCCATGTACATGGAATTTAATTTATGCAGGCTTTGCAAACAACATCTGATCGCTGTGTCAGATGGTCCGGCACCAGATCAGCAGCCACCAAACTTGCATCCAGTTGAACTCAGCTCCTTGTTTGCTGCACTAGAGAGAGGTGGAAAGGGCTTAAACCTTCTTCCTCAGAACGCTCTGCATTTTTTAGGTCTTCTACATAGCAAGTCTCTCCCCATCTGATCTCTTTTGTGACAGTATCTACTCAATACACATTCTTCCCTCCCTGATTTTTTTTACTCGCTGCTTCCCAGGCCACTCTGTTGGAAAAAATGACATAATCAGAGAAATATCTGACATTTCAGCTGGTCTAAATTCAAAATACACTGAGTATTGAATAGCATGGCACAGCACACAAAGACCACCGACAGTCACAGGTCATAACAGATACGTCAGGGAGGGAGGAACTAGATCAAGCACTACTTCAGTTAGCAAGGACCATGAAAACTGGACTTAACTGTCATTATCTAAAACACTCCCTTATCATGTCAGTATGTAATAGGTTTAATTCCTTTCTGTGTTTCCCAGCTGTAAAATACACACCAGTACTCTGTTGTGATGGAGTTGTGGAGATGAGGCTTGCAGTCTGATGTCCACGGTCCATCATTTGCACCATGGCACGAAGGACCATGTAGAAAGGTCCAGCAATAACCCAAGGGGGTAATGCTTCCTTATGACTCCTCCGGTTTATGGGGAGAAAGGAGCTGAGACCAGAGGTGACTTTCTGAGGATTCCCTGGGCCAGGCACCATCAGCGTGACATTAAGGCCTGCCCATCTAAGCACACCAGCTCTTCCCATCACCAAGAAAAACTATGACCTTTTTTAAAGTGTTTGGGATAGACAGATCCCTTTCTGAGCATATGGAGGATGTGTCTGTGCTGGTAGCCAAGGGAGATGCTTCCCAGTCACTTTGACTAATAGTCTGATTTCTGGCTTGCCCGGATCCTGGCCCCATTTGATCCTGCTGGCTCTGATCCAGAGTCACTGGTCAAGGTGGGGTTGGTTGTGCCCCTATGACATTAGTCAAATTTGGGTGCTTGGGGCCACAGGGGCTGCCTGGGTTGTGCGTGTTTAGGCTTAGACAGGACCAGCAGACACCGTCTGGGCCATGAAGCCCAGACAGCTACGCGGTCAGAGGTCCCCGAGCCACAAATTGGAGTGGGATGGGGACAGTCCAGGGAGGGCATTGCTCTGTGCCCATCCCATTCTTATAGCTCTTCCCAAGGGTCTCCTCTGGCCTCTGTCAGGGAGAGGACGTGAGGTCTGTAGCAGAACTGCAGTTCAGGAGGATCTATAGAGCATCCATTTCACTTGCCACTATGCGCCCTGGGCCTTAGGAAATAAATGCCACCAAAAGAGCAAATCAGGAACTGTAACGTGCCTCAGAAAGAGAGGAGGGGAGACCCGCAGCATCGATGTCTGGGCTTCTAAAACAGCGTGGAACAAAACCTCAGATGACACTATGAAGTGCCCAAGCTTCACGATGCAGCAGAAGGAAAATAAAATGCTAATTTAAAAACACAGTGCAGAAGAAGTTGCCTTGTACCCCTCACACTGGTGTTCAACAATTCAGGACCCACTGGGACAGAGCGCCGAAGTGTTCCTGCAGCTTTGTGCCAAAGGCACCTGCCTGGGAAGGGAAGCCCTGGGTTCAGGTATCTGCTCCCGATGCTGCTTTGCTACCGAACATGAAAGAGCAAACTACTGCCCCCTTTCACTTCCATCCTCCCCATCTCCATCAGCAATGACTGAAGGACATCCCTGCATCTCCAGGACATTCCGTGAGGTCCCCTTCAGTTGTGACAGCAACCCTCTGCCTCGAGGATAATCCCCAAAGACAGGGACGTTTTATCCACTGGGGCTTTTAGCTGGAGATCAGATATAAGTCCCTGCCCAGAGGGACATTTCTTGTTGGGCCAAACCTTGAGGTTCACACCCCTAAAGGTGCCTAATCCCTACCAGTTTCTGGTGTGATGCAGGGAATATTGCTTAAATTCAGAGATGAGCTGTGATGGTAACTGTCCAGGGCTGCGAGACTTTAAGGAGAAGGACACACTTGTTCGGGGACAACTCCTTCCAACTAAAGCAAATAAAACAGAGAAAACAAATTATTAAAAACAAACAAACAAAACCAAATACTTTAGAAACTTTGCTTTATCCACATTTTCCTTTTTCCATCTGTCACACACATTATTATACTTTTTAAAAAGAAAAAAAACGACAGGGAGATAAAGAAAAATGAAGAAGTAGGAAATAGTGAAACAAAAAATTGTCTGTTTTGTCAGGAAAACAGCCTCCCCAGTTTAAAAAGAAAAGTCAGAAGGTTTTATTTTGAGAAGAACACTTTTGGTAAAAACAATCTGATTTAGAAATCTCAGCCAGCTCTTGTTAACAAGCTGCCCCGAGAGCAGCGCCGTATTCCTGCGCCCATCACCGCGGCAGTGGCACGCGCACATCGTTCACGCTGACCTCCTTCCTCCCTGACACACCGCTCCACGTGACACCACTGCGGACGGGAGGAGAGCAGCTCGTGATCTGCCACGGCTGCCTCCCTTCGCTGGCCACCCCGGCGGCGGCGAGGGTCATCCTCGGCTGCGTGCTCTGTGCACGTGTGTGCGTGTGCCGTGTGTGTGCACGTGCAAATTCCCGTGCTAAGCAAGGGGCTGCGGTAGCCCGACTTCCTCCTGAGCGCCATGTGCCCACCTCATAACTCGTTGCTGTCGCTGCCCTCTTCTTCGGTGCAAAAACTCGCCTGAAAGCAGTTGTGTAAAGATGTAACCAGCTAATTACTTGTGCCTGGAATAACCTGGGAGGAGAAAGGCTGGAGGACGGGTAACGTGGGATCCTTACCCGCCCCGAGGAAACAGCCCGCGTAGGGGGCCCGAAGCTGCCAGCACATTTTCAGGAGCCAATCGTTTCCCGGCCGGGGTTACCCAAGGGTAAGAGCATGGTGGGCGCTGCGCTAAAATCCCGTTCTTCGCTCTGGATTTAAGCCTACGGTGACCACGACAGGAGCAGAGAGACCCTGCCGTGGCACCAAACCCCATGCATGCATCAGCAAACCCACCGGCGCATCACTGATGTCACCCTCCCAAGCTCCCAGGGCTGTTTCTCCAGGAGCCGCTTATTGACTTGCCTCAGCCCAAAACAACAATGTCAGTCATCATTCCTCTTCCCGGCTTGGTCCTCCCTCGGAGTAAGGAAAAGCGTCGAATAATCCTCCTCCGTTTGGTGTGTGGTCTGGTTTTCCGTGTCGTCATGCAGACAGTACATAGACAAGGGGTCAGGCAGGTCATCAGAATGCTAATAAGAAATCTGATTGATGAGCCGGTGCCTCAGGGATGAATGGGATACTTAATTAATGACTTCTGCTCTGTTTAAGAAAAAGGTTCCCTTAACTCCCATCCCTCTTTTTCTTAAAAAAAAAAAAAGGAAAAAAAAAAAGAAAAAAACCCCTCTATAATCCCAAGTTTTCCAAACAACATAAAGGGAACTTCAAAGACAGACATGGTCAGTTTTTATGTGTTGGGTTGGTTCAGTGATTCTTTCCTTTCTTTGTTTACAAGGGCAGCCAGGCTTGATTCCAAGGCTGAAAAATAAAAGGCCGTATTGTTCAACCAGATTCTGGATTTTTACAAGAAATTTCCTCCTTCCCAGTAGGGCAATTAACTGCTTCATTTCTGGGTCCGCGAGTACCAAACCGCCCCTGTGAAACTCGGCAGCGCTCAGTTCCTGCCAAAACACGGCTCTGCTTCGGAAACAAGACGTACTGTGGAGACGCTATTGTCCCATTAAAAGCTAACCAGCGAGCCAGGACTGGGTTGTGAGGTTTTTTCAGGAAAACAAAAGCCTGTCAGGGAAAATACCTGGTAGGCACTTCGCTTAGGGACATCAGGCTGCATATTCAGGGCGATTCGCATGGGATTTCAACCCAGCAATTAGCACCGGGAAAAGAGCAATGGTTTCAAATGATCTCTTCTGGATTGATCTGGAAAGTTATTTCATGCTAAATGAATAGCAGAAGGAAAGAAGATGAAAAGGGAAAAGAAAAAAGTAAAAAAAAGGCAACCACACAAATGAATTTTTTAACTCTGAGGGATTTTTTTAGGAACCGGCTCAGCTGCTGCATTCAGGGCAGAACAAGCTGCTCGGTATCAGCGCCGGGCAGATGGGAGATGGCAACGGAGCGATGCAGGAGACCAACTGGGCCCCACGTGTCTCCCACCCAGTCTCGGTCACTCCCAGCAGACAGCTCTGGCCACCTCGTGGGCCCAAACACCACGACATGGTGCCAGGCCCACGGGCTTAGCAGATTCACGGGTCCTCCATCACCTTGGTGGACCCAAGTGGAGGAGGAAGTGGCATCCCTCAGCCCCATGTGGGCTTCACCAGTCCTTCGCTTGGGTTTTAGCACAACCTTAATGCTAAGTCCACTGCAAGAACATTTTGATAAGCAGGAGCTGTTCATGCACTCAAAGTTAAGCATATATTTGAGCGCTTGGTTGATCTGAAACCCATGGAAGGAAGAGATGGACCCTGGCAGCAAGGTTCAGCCCAGGCTCACATGACCTGCAGGCTGCCTTGTGCTGGAGCTGAATTTTGATGTTGATGTCTTGTTTTTAACTTCTCCTTGCAGTAAGCCTGTGTGCATTTGATGTCACCCACTGACCTGCTCAGCTGTAGCTTTACATACAATTAAAAATCCTTTCTTTTAAAAAAGTCACCTTAAGGGCACAGGGAGTCTGCATCAGTCTGAAATTTGGGCGTGGAAGAATATGTGCCAACTTCAGAAGAAGAGGAAATGTCAGGCATGGCTTTAACCTGGCAGCCTACTCTGCTGACTATTTGTACTTTTTTTTAAATAGTGCATGAATTGTCTAAGTGAGCAGACACCTGCTTTGGGCTGAGGGTTTAGAGCACCAGTTACTCTCACCAGCCTGGCTGGTTAGAACACCACTTGTTCAAATCCTACTCATGGGGGATTTAGGAGTCCATCATCTACGTGTTTTATTACCTAAAATGCACTGACCTACTTAAAGTGATGGGGAAGTTCAGAGTCACCTTTCTCCCTCTCAACTCCCACAGCTGTGATCTCCTACTTGATTTTATCCAAGAGATGAATCCTGTGGAGAGGCAGCAAAGCAGGAACATAAAATGCCCAAATGTTCTCATCTGGGACTGGTGTGCCCCACCTGACCATTATTTTAGGGAATTTGAGCAACTCTTGGTTTACTTTTAGCCCTTCAGCTCTTTCTGCTTAATAAACAAAAAGGCTTTAAACAAGTTGGGCAACAGGAGGGGGGCCGAGGTGTGGGAATGGAGCAGGTCTCTGACCCTCCTGGGGACCTCGCTTGGGACACACGGGCTAAAGGCAAGGGAGGAAAAGAAACAAGTGAAAAGAGCCGCCAAGTGATGCTGGGCAGCCAGGAGAAAAAAAACACCAAACCAAGGTCTACCGCCCGGAGTTGATTTGCATTTGTATTGGGCACTGGGGGAATACGGATAAAACACTCTTTATTTTTCAGGGGAATTCAGGGAATATCAGCAGCAACATCCACGCATAAGCACAAAAGGGAAAATAGAAATATTTGGGTGATGCTGTTCTTAGGCAGCAACAATGATAACATCAGAATAACGCATCTCTTGCCCTTTTTCCATGGGTCCCACGAAGAAGAGCAGCACAGGCACAAAACTGCAGTCACTTCTGGCAGTGGCACGTGTGGGACAAGTCAAGGAGGGGTGTTAGATGGGGGTGGATGTCGCTAGAAATTTATTGCAAAACTGTGAACAAGAAGAAGGGCCCAGAGTCCAAAACTAACACCAGAACCCTCTGTACCTCCCGCCACCGATGCCTGCGGTGCTCAGTGGCTCTCCTGTCTGCCTGCTGGGCACTGGCAGTGTAAAAGCAAAGCAAAACCGAACACTGGAAACAGCACTGGCCAAACATTGAAAAAGGCCACAGAGAGAGGAGTAATTTGTGGTCACTGAAACATTCTCTGTGGCTGAGCTTCTTCTCAAACCTCAGGCTGTGGCTGCTCACCTGTGGGTGTAGGACACGCTCGTTGATACTAGATCCCCCCCGGTTCCCAGCTGGAGATCCCATCTGCGTGTGTTTCATAGAACCACATTCCAACCTTGAAGGGACCTTCAAAGATAATCTAGTCCAACTGCCCTGCCATGGGCAGGGACATCTTTCTCTAGATCAGATTGCTCAAACCTGACCTTGAGCACTTCCAATGATGGGGCATCCACCCAGTTATAGGACTATCTATCCCTGTATCCCTTAAATACATTAAATGCCTTCCCTCTGGACTTCTGGAGGTCTCCAGTCTGCTGGCTTTGCAGGTTCAGGGGCACCTCTCCTGGGAAGAAAAACACCTATCATCTGCTGAACCTCTGCTCTAATCCTGATTTAGTTAAACAGCCATCTGTATTCTACCTAAGCTGTGAAAAAGCAGTGAATTGGCCAGAGTTGTGACAGGTGGGAAAAGGGAGCCACCCTGCACCCTTTGTCTTCTGATAGGTAATGTGAAGACTGGTTGCAGGCCCTGTTCCGCTCTGTCTCCACTGGGGGGGTGACAGCCCTCCAGACCGTTCTCTGGCAGCTTCTGACCCAATAACGCAGTTATAATTTGTTCAACACTGGAGCCAGCGAGACTCATTACAGCCATAAGTGGATCACAGACCCAGACAGCTCTGCAGATAGACCCATGGTCACTTCTCACATGCCAGGCTCTCCCAGTGGAGGATGAAAGGGTTCACCAGTGCACCGGTCTGGGGCATTGCCTACCACTGGGCAGCTTCCCATGGTCAGCTTCTTTGTACTGCACAATTTTGTGGACATTTACTCATTTTGCTATTTTAAGGACCAAAAAGAGCCACTGAGTTCATCTCATACTCCAAGTCAAAGCGTGATGCTTCTTCTCCCATAACAACCTCTGCCTCAGTCTGTGGCCAGTGATGCTCCAGGAGGGCTCCACGCACAGCTGGTGCAGAGGAGCTGGAGGCAACGGTTGCTTCCCAGTCACCGGCAGCGACCTCTCTCCCATGCACATGGTGGATGAGCTGAGGACATGGGTCTACCACCTCAGCTAGGGCCTGAGGCCACAGCCCAGCTCTATTACTGTGTTACGCAAACACCTCTGCGGCAAAATCTCTTCTGCTATAAGCCAAAATCTGCTATTTATCCCTGAGATAATGCCAGGAAGCCTTCTCTCATCCTTGAAATGCCCTTGAGAAACATTTACCCCCATGTTTAAATAAACAATGTCATCCTCTGCAGGAGGAAGGGTCAAAATCCGTGAGGTTTTGCTCGTCTGTTTGTTAGCGGTGTGTATCAGATCAAAGCAGCATAGTAAGGAGCCCTCCGCTGTCATTTCCCAGCTGAGAAACGACTCAAAGGTTACTTAGGGCTTGATTGTCTTCAGGCTTTGCCCACATAATTCCTCATTGCACCTTTGCAGCAAACTTTAGGCCACATAGAGCTTTAGTTGAGTGAGGAAGGGTCACAAAACCCAAAGCGGTGACGTAAAACGGTTTAAAATTGCAGCCGTGGCGACACTTCCCTGTCGACACTTGCACCTCCTGGCACCCATGTGCCGGGGTCCATAGGTGTTGCAGAAGACGTCGCCCTCTACGCCCACTCTAAGGTTTTATATACGTCCTCTTCATCCGGGAAGTCTCCATTCACAAAAAGAAGTTTCCAAAGGGAATTTGCTGCCATTTCTAAATGTTTTGGAGCATGGGGGGTGGGAGGAGAAGGGAGGGACTAAGATAGCAGAGGTCGAGCCCCTGGCTTACTCTGTTGATCAAATCCCGGGCTGTGGCATTACCTTCTCTTTCAGCTGACCCACTTCGAGCGCTGTGACTGCCTATTCCCACGCCATGTCAAAGAGAAGGTTTACATTGTTCACTGGATATTAATTTAAATTATTCTGGGGCGCTTGGAAACCACCCCCACCCCACCCCCATTCAGTCTCCATGGGGACTATCGCAGTGGCGGGGAGATATCAATGGGCAGCCACTGGCTCACCGATCTTCCCCCCCTTCTGCTGCAAACCACCGTGAGCAATTTTCGCTGTCAGCCTAAGGGGACACACTCATATTCCACTGAATGACTTGCTAGGACAAGATAGATAGATAGATAGATAGATTTTTTTTTTGCTCATTAGGGAGCAGTAAAATATCCTATTAATACGGGTTTACATTTGTTCCTTAAGTTCACACACTTGTGTTGTGATTCTTTTCTTCACACCAACATCCTGCTGCTTGTTGATGGTATTAATAATAGAGCCAGCGGGAGGCTGTGCCCCCCGGGGTCTGGGCTGTCTGAATAATTATTGAATGACATTAGGGTTGTTCTGTAAATTACTTTGTGACCCAGGAATTCAGCAGGTTACCGCTATAACTCAGGCTTTCGCACTTGATTGCACTCACCTCCCGCTGCCCCGACATTTATTAGTCTACTTTGCGTAGCAAGTACTGACTTCATCTGTTGGGAGGAAAGGTGGGAGCCTCCGCTCTCTTCCAACGTGACCTGGGAGGGCCTGGGCCCTTTCAGTGGCCCTGTTTGTGGCGATTGAGAATGGGGGACCCATCTTTGCATGGAAATAACAACCTTTGCTTCCTCTCCTGTCCCCTCTGGCACATGGTGAAATGTTAAGGGGCAGCCGAAGAGTCCAGTTGGCAAGGCTGGACGCATCAGCAGGCTGCAAGTGGGGAGAAGGTGGTCATTCCTTTCTTTCTGGAGGAGGAACGCTATTTTTTTTGCCATGCATGCTCATGCGTATATACACATTTCATGGAGAGGGGACCACCGTTCTCCCCTTGAACCAGAGGAACTGGGCTCCCCATCCCCAGCGCCTGCCTCAGCCAAGACGCTAAGGGCAGGCAGTGGCTCGGTGAGGCGGTTGGAGGAACACCAACGTGTTAAACACAGCCAAGGTGTTGAGTTGCTTCTTATCAAACTGATGCACGTGCAGGTGCGGAAGCAGAACTCTGGGTGCTCGGGGAAGCCAAGTGTTGGAAATAGCGACCCACCGGACCATGCCTGTCGTCGTTCCTGAACCACCCCCAGCACGTCCCCAGGTGTACTGGATAACTTCCCTGGGAGTGGTGGGCAGCCCTGGAGCACTACTTAAGACTGAGACAGTGATATCACATGCAAAGGTTTATAATTCCTCCCAAAGAAAAACAGTCAGGACCTCTCTTGTCTCGTTCTGGTCCAAATTCCTCACTCAAGAAATGGTGATAAAATACCCATGGTACAATAATGGTGACCCAATGCGTAGTTCTCTCAGACTCGCTTGACCATACAAACCACCCTCCAAAAGAAATCCTTTGCTGCTTTAGAGGAGGTCGCCCTGGCACCTTTTCTTCCCCGTCCCATTTTTTTTGGCAGTGCTTAACCGTTAAAGCCGCTCCGCAGTCCCTCACAGAAATGACTGGGTTCTGATTTCATTGCAGCACGGAGGCTGTGGTGACTGAATGTCACTGCTGAAGCTCATTCGTGTGACAGCAGGCATTGCGGCAAGGCACAGCTAAAAGCCCTGCTGTACGTCGGGGCTGTGAGGGCAGAGTGGTATGGGGCTTTCCTCCCTTCTCCCGGCAGTCAGCCAGCTCGCAGCTGCAGAATCCATGGCAGAATAGATGTCGGGATGCAGACAGCCAGAAGGCGGTCAGGTAAGATGAAATCCTTTCGACGTAGCAAGTATTTTAGAGAACAAGTGCTCTCAAGACTAGTCCAAGCATATCTTCTACACAGAGATAAAAAACACGTTCTTATCAGGTTTCAAGTTTTTCTTTGGCATTTCTTACCCTTGCAGATGACACCAAGTCGGAGGGAAGAATTAATACACTCAAGGAAGGGCGGCCATTCAGGCAGACGTGCTGAAGGAGGGAGACAAGAACCTCATGGAATTCAACAAGGGCAAGCACAAAGTCCTGCCCCTTTGGGAAGGAAGGAAGGACTCATTGCAGTGATGCAGGCTGGGCACTGACTGCCTGAGGAGCAGCTCTGTGGAAAAGGTCNTTGGAACAGGCTGCCCAGGGAGGTGGTTGAGTCACCATCCCCAGAGGTATTTAGAAGATGTGTAGATGTGCTTNAGAGAAAATGGCCTCAAGTTGCACCAGGGGAGGTTTAGATTGCATAGTAGGAAAAATTTCTTCCCTGAAAGCATTGGAACAGGCTGCCCAGGGAGGTGGTTGAGTCACCATCCCCAGAGGTATTTAGAAGATGTGTAGATGTGCTTCTGAGGGACATGGTTTAGTGGTAACTTGGCAGTGTTAGGTTAATGGTTGGACTCAATGATCTTAACGGTCTCTTCCAAACAAAATGGTTCAATGACTCTATATAAACAGGAACAGAGCCAGGAGATCCAGGGAAGGGATTATCCCCCTCTAGTTGGTGCTTGGTGACCACAAATCAAATGCTGCATTCAGATTGAGGCCTCCCAGCCGAAAACATTGGTAACCTGGAGCAAGTTTAGGGGAGGACCACTGGAATGATTGCGACTGGAGCACTTGGCCTGTCAGGAGAGGATGGGGGAGCCTGGAAAAGGAAGAGCTTTGGGGGCACCTAACAGCAGCCCTCAATGCTTATGGGGGTCATCAAGACAACAGAGCCAGGCTCTATGATAGTGGTGCATGGTGGGAGGATAAAAGCGCGTGTAAACTGAAACCAGAGGTTCAGATTAGATGCAATACTTTTCCATCCTGCAGACAGTCGAGCACAATGCCCAGAGAGGCTGTGCAGGCTCCATCCTTGGAGGTTTTCAAGACCCAGATGGATACATCACTGAGCATCCTGGTCTGACCCTGCAGCGAGTAGGTGGTTGGACCAGAGACCTCCTGAGGTCCCTTCAACCTAAACCATCCCATGGTTATTTATCCTTCAGCAGCCTGCTGGGGAGATGCCAAGGTCTTGTCTGCACAAATTGCTTTCCCCTCTTTCAGAAAAATTCAGAGTTTGATACAACCTGGGACCGGTTTTTAGGTTGTGCACGAAGTCCTTGAATACTGTCTCTCTCCACAACAGAGAACCCAGTGCCAACTCCACAGCCCGGGAAGCCAGACGAGCGTGTAGGGCTACAGCTCAGTGCCTGTCTCCATAAGGAAGATACACTGATGTTGAAGCACCTCTTTTCCCTGCGTTACTCAACTGGGTGGTGAGAGAAGACAGCGCTCTTCACTCAAACTGGGAAAGGCAGCAGCTCAATATCCTTTTTTCCTCCTTATGTGCTGTTTTGAGGATGTTTGGATAACAAATTACAAAAGGCAACGTGCTTGCCTCTGCTGTAAAGCCAAATCCACATGCTAAAGAGTCCCAGAGCCACTGCTTGCTTTATTAAATACTTCAGCAAGGTGGGGGGGTTCTACCTTCCTTGCTAACTGTTGTGGACAATGGGATTTCCTACTCTTTCTAAGATCTGTGTATCCAGTTGGATATGGGGAAATCAAACATTCACAAGCACATACCTACGAACAGTGGAGGGGCTGAGCAACTCCAGGCTGGTACCAGCCGAGGTCCAGCCATGGCTGCATCCCACAGCATCACCCCTCAGTGCTGTCATCCCTGACCGAGCACGGCCGTGTTCACCCCTGCTCAGGCGTCACCCTGCGATAACTTGTCAGCAGGTCCGAACCTTTCCGAAGGGTTGATATGGAAAACAGGACCTTTGGAGAATTCCCCAAAGCCGTGGATCTGCCTGGGAAGGGCTGCTCACCCAACACACAAAACCAGGCAGGGTCCTGTCATCCCAGCACGCTCAGAAAGGAGAAAGGGCTTCTGTATTTCACGTTGTGGGGGGACATGGTTTTGCAGGAAGGCAAAAGGAGGACCCTCTATTCAGGTCGCAGTCAAAGGGAGCGGAGGGTGTTCGGCCGCCTGCCGGAATTGAGCCCGTATTGGTTACACCCCCGGCTATTTGAGGAAAAACTTGGCCTCTCAAAGCTCTCTGCCTCTCTCCTGCGCCTTTGTATTCTCTAGAAGGTAAAGCATAAGGGTACAAAAAGCTGCAAACAAGTTCCTACCTCTGGAGACCAGGCATTTACTCTAAGAAAGAAAGACCAATTGCTTCCCAGAGCATTGTCCACCCACATTAGAGAAAGGATTAAGCAGATACATTCAGCTATTCTAACAGATTTTCTTTAAACCTTGAATACGCCTCTCACACTCGGTAAGATAATCACATTAGTTTTGTCATTAAAAGATCCCTTTTATAGAAAGTACCTAAACCGCTTAAACCACCCAGAGAGGTCGCATACATTAGAAAACAACAAGACAAACGGAAGGGATTTGCTATTCCTGGTCTCAGTGTTTCGCTGCCCCTACTTTCTAAACTGGGGGATTGAACTAAAAGATTTTGCAAATCACCAGCAGAGGGGAAAGCCCCTGAGAGCTGGGCAGCAGCCGCCCCCCGCCCGCCCCGAGAAGCCCTCGCTCCCCAACAGGGAAACGCTGGGATATAGCACCGATGCCTTATAGAAAATACAATTTCCAGTATGGAGATGCCCACGTGTTACACCCAAAGCACCCCAACAGCCAGCTGGCACCCAAATGTTCACATCTGGCACCCAAAACCCAACTGCAAGATAAGCAAAGGCTGGCGCAGTTTATTACTGCCTCGGAGAGCACAAATAGAGGGTGCTCCATGCTACAGGAGCACGTTCTCGCTCTTCACTTCTGTGGGTATCTGCTGTCTCTGCATCGCACCCCAGGAATAGAGGGACTTCCATCACGGGGCTGCAGAGGGGACAGAGCGGGTCCTCACCTCGGTGAGGCTCAGGACAGCAATACAATTAGCTGTTAGCAATATAACTAATGCTATAAAGCAATTTCTTCACCGGGCTTGTATTATTGAAAGGACACAGAGAAGGAAACTGCCCTGAAGCCCATGGAGCAAATAGTTTCAGATTTGCTGGTAAAAATGAGTTGGGCTGGAGGGGAAAAAATGAAAGGCTGACTCGGCACTCCAGCGCTCATGTCTTTGCACCCAGAGCTAGCGCTGTGAAATCAAGGAATCAAAATCATATAGGAGCATAAGTCTACTGATGTCAGCAGAAGCTGCAACCTTTAAAGCCCAGCATCTTTGAAATAATAAAATAGGGATTTTTTTTTTTTTTTAACAATAGAAGAAGAATTTTGAAAAGCACTTAAGCACTGCAAATTTATCCCAGATATCGTCCTCAGTTCAGATCTTTTGCCATTGCTTCACTGCTCAGGTAGCACAACGTAACATACATTGCCTCTAACCTGCACTGCCAAATCAGACAGTTTTCAGTTTTTAACATAGACAATCTTAAAGAAGCTGGATTTGTAAAGTTATTTTTATAAGACCAAGGCTTTAGTTTAAAAACACATAAAGAGGCCAGATTATAAAAAAAAACCCCAGAAGCTATAGTAGTAACACCCAGTAACACGCTAAAAATCTCCACCAATGACACTATCATGGCAAATGACAGAGACAGAAGTGTAGAGGGATCCAAACCAACCCCTCCAAGTGAGCGTTTATAAGTTGTTCTTAGGGAGTAAAAATCACATACGCGTGGTTTTGACTTCAGAAAGTGTTCTCTTTTAAGGAGCAGCAACATATTTCAGAAGAATGAGATAAATGTGTTATTCGCTCACCTCTGCAAAGGCCTATTTTATTGTTCCAAGACAAGCACGAGCCTGTCTCCGCTGTGGTCCACTAGTACATTCCTTCAAGCTGGTCAAGGCTGTGCACGCAAGTATCATCAGGTCACAGGTCTGAGCAGTTTCAGACACATTATTTTTAACTTAAACTACCACAAAAATCTTTTTTTTTTCCTCTAAACATGTTTTCACACGCAGCCACAGCTACAGCATAGCGATGACGTTCTCCTGAATCAACAGGGGTGAGCAAAAAAGGTGGGCTTAAAGCACCTTGTGCTCTCTCAACCCCATGTTTATGGGTTTCATAGCATCCTCCTGACCTTCAGAAAGACACAAGGATTCCACCATGAGTCCTGGAAAGAGCTTAAATGTCTGTCAATGTACAATTCATAAGCTGGTCCAAGCAGTAAGAACCTGATCCAAAGTGCACTTGAATCAGTCTCACAGACAAACTGAATGAAATAGAGGTTTAAAAAAAAAAAAAAAAGACCAAAACCACACAACAAAACCCACACCCAAAACAAAAAGCCATCACCAAAACCCCCCAACAAACAAAACCACACTGAACTTTTTGTTTTAAATGTAATTTCTGAAAAGTCAAAATTGAAAATTGCATTTTTTTATTAAAAACAAACAACATTTTTTTCTGTTTATGAAAGGAGTGAAAAAAGCAAAGAGGAATGGAAGTTTAAATTACTTATGCTGATTGAAACTAACAAGTGCTTTCCAAACAAAAAAGAAGCAGCTGTTTCCCAAGACATAAGCAGGAGAGAGAGGAGACACAAGCTGATTACAACATACAGTGGCTGTTGATTTGGACCATTCACAGCTCAATACATGGATATACCCATGTCCTTCCCCATACAACATGGAAATGTTTATCCCAGAATTTGCACTTGGAGTAGCACCCTGAACAATCCATGGGAGCAGCTGGACCAGACTCTTGCTTGCTTGCTCACTTAAACCATTTGTGATCTCCAAATTTATATTTACTCTTGTAGATTCCATTCCTTGCCTTGCAGTAAACCAGGACACTACCACATATCAATTAACACATAAGAAGATACAATGGTATTTCTAAAAGCTTGACTGTAATTCACTTGATTGGAAAACAGCAATTTTTGTTTCAAAAAAATTCAAGACCATGTCATTATAAAGTATATGAGCAAGAGACTGCAGTATATTTACAGCAGAGTACCAAAAACTGGAACTATTGGAAAAGGGATTGCCAACAAGCTTTCAGTCAAGAGTTTTCAGGCAGGTTCCATGTAACTCTTCCTTTTCCCCATGTGGCTCTTCTCTGGCCTTGTTTTCTGGTCTCTTAAGCAACGACCTTGCTAAAGAGCATGAGAGGTTCAGATTATGAAATCTGAACGTAAATGCCATGTTAAACACAAGACAAGGGAATGCCAGGAACTCTATCAGAAAGAAGATGCACAGGAACGTATTAAGAGATAAAATTTCAGTGTTGGATTTGCTTTGTTCCCAGAGGATGGGAGGAGACTGGAAACAGAAAAGGCCACCTGGTGTCTTAGGAAAATACTCAACTATCAGGCATATCAAAGCTGAGAAAACTTTTCAACAGAATTGGAATTGTAAGAGTCTGGGGACAAGAAGCCTTCCCTGAGTCTTTCTGAAATGGAGTTGTCCTTTAAACTGCAAAGAATCCTTTCTGAAGAAGGGCTTCAGTGTGAATGAAGCCAAAGCTGGAAAACGAGGGGACTGCCCCAGCCATTTATTAACGTCAAATATGCTGTCTCATGAATCAGGGCAGTTTGTCTGTTTTGGAAGCCTTACAGAAAGCCCAGTGCACCTGGCTTGTTTAGCTCAGCATCGGGCTTTAGGCTGATCCAAGAGGATAGCTGCATTCTGTGTTTTGAATAGTTTGTCCCGCAAACAATTTTTTTTTTTAAAAAGGCTTTTTATTGAAGAGCCATCAGCAAACAGATCATGCAGAATTTGAACAATACACAGAATGGGGGGGAGGGGGGAATCCACACAAGGCACAGCCCCAATTATTTGTCACTTCATAAGATCTAGCCAGCACAAGCGTCACATTTGCTCTTCAAGAGAATAGCTTTGAAAGCTTTTTCAAGTCAGGAAGCTGAGTGTTTGTGAGGGATACACACATATACACACATACAAAATACACGCAGAGTTCTCTTTGGTAACCGTCATCACAGTGGCAGATATTTCAGGATTAGAACAAACAGCAAAGGAAGAAGTAAAACCCTGATGCAGACTGTGCATGCTCAGCCAGTCATCAGCAGAGTGAGTCTGGGCCCAGCCCTGACCATTCAGTACAGCGCAGAATGCAAGAGCCACCTAAGGGAGCTTTGATTAATAAGCTGCCAGAAGACTAAGAAATTTAAAAAAATATTGACTTTTCCAGCATTGGTAAGGGCTGTTTAGTTTCTTTACAAACAGCATAGCCAGTTTCCCCATGCCTTCCCTGCCTCTCCACCAAATATCACAGCAAGATGTGATTTCTGTTCCCCCATTATCTCTATGCCACTACCATGACAGCTCACACCAGCTGAGGAGGTCTGAAATTCACTCCCACTGAAGGCAGTGGGATTTTCATCATCAACAGCACTGCCATTTAATCCACTGTATGTACCGGCAGTGAGGACAATCACCTAGCACAGCAAGGAAGGCATCAAGCCTAGAGTAGCAACTCTACCACAAAGTACAGCATTTGAGAAAAGCAGCAGAGGAAAGCAAGCCAGAGCAGGCAGCTCAATCTGTGCACTTTGACTGAAGTTTATTATCTGAGAATGCTCTCCGTTCTTCTGCCGCCTGCTTCTCTCAAGGGCACTAGCAATAGTTAGCACAAGGAAGCAGGAGTGAAACATTCAGACGACTGTGCAGTAAGGCCCGGTGCTGCTCCCAGCCAGGCCAATGGAGGTATAGTGGCCACAGTTGTTGCAGTACCACTTCAGTGCCTGTGCTGGGCCTTTTCAATCCACTGCTTCATGTAGCAGATTTCCAAGGCTCGAGCTTGCTGCACAGATTTGGGGTCCCCAGGGTTGCGGCTGCGTAGGTCCAGGTGATGGGCTCCATCTGGGATCACAATTGCCACAAGGGAATCGGTGATGTTCTGGGTTACGCCACCTGCAGACCATGGGTCCAGGTCACCGTTGCTGTAAGGAAAGAATACCTCATTAGGGTACGTCTGCACAGCAGCAGGACTGCAGCTCACACCAACATAGCCCCGCTGACTTTCAACTGGGTTTGCATATATACAGACAGAAACAGACCTCAGCTCTGCCTTGTGCCCACCCCTCTGCTGAGAGGAGCCATCTCAACAGAGGTATGGAGCTATTAGCAACTTAAGCAAGGCTACACTCCTGTCATTCATTATCTGCTAATTCAGATAATAACCTATAACAGTGCCACAGCCTCTGGAGATAGATCTGCTGCCACCTGGCATTGTCATAAAATGTTCACATTCCCCTGTACTAAGACATGTCCAAATTCCCAAATCAAAGCACTTTGCTTTCCTGCTTCAGTCTGCCATAAAGTAAGAACCAACCAGACCCTTTAGAGCTGAATTTTCAGGAAGTTCTACCTTTTGCTGTCTCAGCTGGGTGCCAACCTGATTTTGCAAAGAAATGCTCGAATCTTCCATTAGTCCCCTTATTTCTAATAACCACCACATTAAAGATTTTATCCCTCAAGAAACAGTTTACAATGACTCTTCCTGTGTGACAGGATAATTTAATGCAATTTACTTCCCCTCCTCCCTCACCTCCAGTCAATGAAAGGACCTTGCACCATAGATCTGGCTCCAAGTGATGCCTGGTCCGTGGAGCAAGCCAATGGCTGAACAGTAGGGAGAGTTTTGCATCTCTCATTCCTAGCTTTGGACTTGACCCAGTAATCCTTACTGCCTCTTATTTTCCTTTACTGCAATGTTCTTCCCACACGTGGTCTATCTTTCTGAAGAAAGCAAGCAACATCCATATACTTATGGAACTACACAAATCTAGATCTGTTCCTCATGTAGAACACTGGACCTAACCACAAAAAGACACATTAGAGATGAACTGTTGTATGTCAGCGCAAATTGCTAGGAGGCTCTAAGAAATAATTAAAACATCCTCGGACATTAAGAGATATGCACCTAGAAGAATACCACAATGGCAGAAAATAACAGAAGGAAAGAGTTAAAAAAAAAAAAAAAGAGTTCTGTAGCAATAACTAAGAGTAAAGACCTGATGGGGTCTGAACTAATACTTTGTTTTTGCATTGAAAAAAAAATAGTATCTGGAATCTCTGTAGTTCTTTATTTTCAGTGGTTCTAAATATGACTTAGGAGAAGAGAAACATTTTGTACGTGCAAAACAAAAAGCATACAGAACTGACCGATAAGCGTTCGATTTAAAAGGTCACCTGAATTGGCAAAACACCTTGGCAACAGGGGGATGAGTTGCTGAGAGACCCAAGATGTACATGAACTTGGATCTTTTGGTCCCAGTCATGTGGAAACTAAGCATGCCACAAGAAAACAACACTGTCTCTGACTTTTCTGGGAGCTTCTGGCTGGGTCCTCTGCAGCTCCTGCCAAATGATGGCACTGACGCAGTTTGGGAAGTGATACTTGCCAAGAGGAGGGGGGGATGGAGGGGTCACCACAAAATAATCATAAATCTTAACAGTTTTACAGAATAAGATAATTCAATACCAACTGGAATGGATTATTTTACGTGCCTGCTTAGTTTTAACATGTAAGTACAGGGTTACCCATCTTACAGGACAGAAATTTCTCTGATGTAAACAGGAATAAAAGAAAAGAAAGAATAAAAGAGTCGGCCATTCCTTTCTAGCTGTGGCCAGGCAAGTAGGGCTTCAGAAAAAAAAACTAACATATACTAGTTCTGTTTTCAAATTATCATATTTCCTTGACAGCATAAATGGGGTCCCACAGCAAACAGTTCCATTTCCTCTCATCTCTCCAGAGCCTCCTCATCCCTCCAGCCCTGCCAGAACAAGGAGAGGTTTTACCCAATCTTAGCAGCACTGTCTGTACATCCTTTTTTAACATTCCCACTCTCCACAACTGCCAAATTTCCTTTTATTAACTTTTTTCTCTCACCTTTTCTATTCAGCCAGGCATTGTTCTGCCTCTTTTTCCCCCCCCCTCCATTCACTTTTTATGCCAAAAATCCCACCTTCCGCACATAGCTCCAGTATCTCTCAAAACAGCCTTCACTTTCTGCCTCTCCCCTGCCAGTGCAGAACTGGATAGGCGAGTGCCCTAACTTAGAAGCATATAACCTAGGTATGGCCCATCCAAATTGAAAAATATCAGTTTTTAGACTGTACACACCAAGTTTCATACTGTCTGATATAACCTGGGCTGATTTTGACTACCACAGTATATTGATGACATAACTCTACGACCTGCTACAAGCTCTCTGCCACCACATGCATGAACAGTGTTAAAATGCCATTCCCATCACCGTGAGGCACTTCCACACCAAGTACACAGCATGTTCCAGTAAGAGTATCAGGAGTGGAAATTGCTGGAAAAGAAAGGGCAAACAGGGTTCTGAAAACCCCAATTTCCTCAAACTGGTATTTTAATAAAGATGCGCTGCCCAGGACAGGCAACTAATATCTGCCTACAGCCTAAGTAAGCACTCACACATGACATACGTCCAAGAAGGTACCAAAGCTGCAATGGAGATTCCTGCATGGATAGTATACAATACATACAACACAGCGTGAATCTGCAGAGCGATGCACTGCTCCCAGAGGGAGAGGCAGCAACACCAGTTTAAGCATCCTGGCCAAATCCCACTGCAGCTGAATAAATCCACCCTACAGTGGTTCTGTTTAGATGGAGTAGTCTTTCCTTCCTGCACTAAACTGTTGTGCAAGTTGCCTGACACTTGAAACACAGTACTTTTTACCCCACAGGGAGCCGCATCCCCTAGTAAACATAGGGATATTTTTTGTAAAGCACTCTGCATTGTTCAAGGATAAAAGGCTCTTATATAAAATGTACAGTGTTGACAATGTATTTGTTTGAAGAGAAACAACCCAGCTTGAGATCCAAAGCTTTGTGTGTACAGCACTACTTCATTCATTTGGTTGCTTTCAAGCTTTTCTCATTTCAAGCTCCTTCAGCTGGCATAAATTCTTAAACACTTCGATTTGTTTGCTTGTTATTGCTTACAAAGCGTATTTCTACTGTACAGAGCTGTGAAGCCTTGGAAATAAGCAACACTGCAGAAATTAAGTTAAACCAACAAAATTTTTTTTATTAAAAAGTTTTCCAAAAAAGAGGGGGGAATTTCTCACTCTAGAGCAGATATCCTGCTGGGACAGAAACAGCAAGAGACAAAAGGAAAGCAACAGACCTTTGGAGCCAAACAGACCAACACTAACAGCTGAAATCCAGAGAATAATCCCCGATTCAAGTGAGGACTTTCTACTTTTAAAATACACACCTATTTACCAAGTCCAACAGGCTAATTTTCAGTTTTGTTTAAAGAAGTGGCAAGGTTGGTGTTTGTTTTTTTTTTTTTTAAAAGGCTTTGCACAATTTTAACCAGAGCACAGAGGAATATATACCCAGGAGCTGCCCGCAGTGGGCAATCAGTGCAGCAAGTCAGAATTCCCAAAGCACCGGCTTCAATGAGTTTGTTAAATCCCTCCCCACCACATAACAACCTGACAAACAGCCAGGACTTAGCTGTTCAAAATTTCATATCACTTCACAGCAGAAGCACAGCTACATGAACCTCCCTCTAAAGAAAGCAGAGTTTTAACCTTAAAATAAGGAAAGTGAAGGCCGAGTGGACAGCAAGCAGCATGCACTAGTTTTTGCACTAGACAAACATTTCTTTCACTTTTTGTCCATATACAAAGGTGTTTCAGACAAACTTCTTTTGTATTACCGGTATGCCTTGCTAGAATGGAAACACCTCTTTGTATTCGGATCTTACACAAGTTTGTTGAAACTTGCCTAATTACCACTGAAAGAAAAGGGCAGTTGGCAGTGACAGGAAAGCTCCCCAAGTTACTTCCCTCTCTTTCCTGTGTCAAAGGGAAAAAGGAATGTCACGCCAGCCCCTCCACAAGGCCATCACCCAGAGCAACAATTTTAGTGATGGAGATCCTGTGTTATAGCTAGAGCTTGTTTAGACTTTCCTTTATGTGGCAGAGAAAGTGCTTTGGCTTCATAAAAGCTGGATGGATTTACCAGCATGGGAAACCTGGACTTTGGCCACAAGATAACGAGGAAGAAAATTACATTTGGCAGAATCCCAACCCAGATTCTTCCTTTAAAGTCACACAGGCAGTGACAGAACAGTTGGCTTCTTTGGCCACTGCACATTGACCATTTTACTCTGAAGAGCAATACAAAGCATGCCCATCACTTATTCAGCTGGAGTGTTGGGAGACAGATCCCTTTGCTACTCAGAGCAGGCTCTCTGCACTGACAACCCAAACTGGCGGAAGACTCCACTGTACAAGCTGAAACAAGGCTCACCTGAAGATGATGTTGCTGTGCGAACTGATGTTTTTCCCTCCATACATAGAAAGAATCCAAGAGGGGCGAGGCCTTACTCCCCACAGCCTGTAACACTCTTCTGAAAGTGCATCAAAGTCCCATTTCTGAGGCTCAAACATGTCATTGACACCATCTGTGCACATGGGCATCACCATCTCAGTGCAAGCCTGTAAGAAAGAACGGGGCAACAAGATGTATTCCCAAGAGACTGTCCAATAGCTGTTAGTGTATTATTTAAATAAAAAAAAAGCTCAAACAGCATTTGCTCAGTAATTACTGTCAAACTATCACAGAATCATTTAGGTTGGAAAAGACCCTTAAGATCATCAAGTCCAACCATCAACCTAACACTGCCAAGTCCACCACTAAACCACGTCCCTAAGTTCCACATCTACACATCTTTCAAATACCTCCAGGGATGGTGACTCAACCACCCCCCTGGGCAGCCTGTTCCAATGTTTGACGATCCTTTCAGTGAAGAAATTTTTTCCTAATATCCAAACCTAAACCTTCCCTGGTACAACTTGAGGCCATTTCTTCTTGTCCTACCACTTGTTACTTGGGAGAAGAGGTGGACCCACACACACACTACAACCTCCTTCCAGGTAGTTGTAGAGAGCAATAAGGTCTCCCCTCAGCCTCCCTTTCTCCAGGCTAAACAGCCCCAGTTCACTAAGCCACTCCTCAGAAGAC